>CM034356.1:93856408-93982210 GCA_019925275.1 Mytilus edulis | reverse complement strand
TCTATAATAAAATGAGTATGAGTTTGAAGGACATGTTTAGGTTTTAAAAAAGGCTAGACATAAGACTCATCAGTGACGCTCGATTCCAAACAAGTTAAAAAGGGGAAAAAATACAGATTGAAAAGCATTGAGGACCTAAATTCATTAAAGTTTTGCCAAATACAGCTAAGGGAATCTATTCCTTAGGTAGAAAAACCCTTAGTATTTCAAAAATTCCAAATTTTTGTAAACAGTTAAATTATAAATATGACCATATCAATGATAAATGCTGACTACTTAGATGATGATACCCTCGGGGAATAAAAACTCCACCAGCAGTGACATCGACCCAGAAACACTTTTTACTCTAAAATTATGGTATACTAGATATAGTTAAAAACAATAGCACAAAAACATAAATAAACGTTACCATATCAAACCATGACCACTGTTATATTGATTTCTCGGTTTTCTATTGGTGAAATTATTTTTCAGATCCATTTCTTGTCTAGTATAAATCATTATTCTTGTATATGTAACTGGCTTGGTTTGCGTTATTCTAGCTAAAATGTACTCCTTACAAAATAAATAAACTTTGAATTTCTTTTGTAATTTAGAATATGACTGTATTTGGAAAAAAAGATTTGCAGAGGTAACTTAATTATCGTTAATTGAGTTTAACTTTCCGCTATATAGATTATGTTCTTTCACTAAATAATTCAAAAATTTTGAACGAATCTATCCAATCGAACTTTAGATAAAGGATACAGTCAAGTCTGCCTCATATCTTGACATATCTAGACATTGACAATGAGGGTCAATTGAAAGACAAGAAAGATGATTTTAGCGTCCCAACTATGAGCTTTCCATTTCTATGTAGCAACATGTCTGCAGCGCCTGCATACGGAGTATATATCTCAAGTTGATACGATATTCCAGGGTCTGTATTTCCTATCATGATTTCCTTGACAGGGTGTTGCTGCTCACAAGGAAGCTATTAAACAATGAGTTCCAAGTTGTGAAGTTGAATACATCCCTTCACAAGTTTTACAGAAGACATCACGAGTTTGTTGACCGTTATGGAATGTCCGTTTCACAGATGACAGCAGATATATTAATAATGTCGTTACTACAATTCCGTCTCCTTTTCCCGAATGTAACCTACCGAATTAGACTTATAACCTGGTTTGAAATAACCTGAGTCACATGTGGAGCAGGATATGCTTACCCTTCCGGACCACCTAGGATCACACCCAGTTTTTTGGTTGGGTTCTAGTAGCTCAGTCTTTAGTTTTTTATGTTGTGTTTTGTGTACTATTGTTTATCTATTGGTCTTTTTCCTTTTAGCAATGGCGTTTTCTGCTGCTTTTTGACATATGTGTTTGATACCCCTATTTTTGATATTTTTACCTATCATGTCTGCTTGTTTTATCCACACATCGTTGTCAATATAATACAATTTTAAGCGACTGTCATACAAGTGAGAGATTAATCCACCATTTTCTACATAAGGAAATGCCTGTACCACGACAGGAATATCATAGTTGTTATTCAATCGTTTGATGTGTTTGAGCTTTTGATTTTGTCATTTTCTTAAGGTGGTACCTAACACTTTCACTAAAATTAATTTGGCTCGTTTAATTTTCATAAAATTTTGTCAGAGTATTTACTTTGACCCTTTAACAAAAATACAAAAATTTCAAAAACTTTGAACCAACCGTTTTGTCAGAAAAATTACATTGGTTATATAGCAGTTTGACAAACACCAATTTTGATCATTGAGAAGCTTAATATTCCTTTTACAACAGAACTTAATTAAAACGTTTAGCTGACTTTACAGAGTTATCTCCCTGTAGTGTTAGGTACCATCTTAAGGATTTTCAGTTTAGATTTTTCCTCGGAGTTTGGTATTTTTGGGATTTTCTTTTGAATGTCGCTCTGGTTCTTCTTCATCTTCTGCCATTTGCTTAGTGACTTTCCATTTAGATTTTTCCTCGGACTTGGAGTTTAATTTTACTTTTGAAGTCGATTTATGAGAATAAAAGAGATATGATTTCATTGCAAAAGAGACAATTATCCCAAGAGTCAACGAAGACATTCGATACCATACAGGTAGCTATAAAGATGACAAAACGGGAAACTATTTAAAACAAGTATACAAGACAACAATCAACTACAACCACTTGGTTATAGGCCCCTTGCTTTGGAAGGTAGTAAAATTATATGACGTGGTTAAACGTATTTGTAAGCGCTAAAGCCTCCCCTAACCTGATATATATATATGTGTAACAACTCAATATAAGAACATGTATGGTTTTCTTAGTGGCCATCATGCCTTATTTGCTTCTTTAATATAGATAACTTAATAAAATTAATACTTCAGTCGTGTTTGTTATTTTTCTAAAGTATATTTTAAGGTCTTCAGGTTTTTAAAATACGAAGAAACCGCATACAGTGATGCCAGTTGTTTGAAGTACCGTTCTATTGAAAACATAGTTTGAGCAATCCAAACAGACAATTAGGATCCAGGAGCCTAAATGTCCAAACATACATCATAGATATACATCCCAATTGAATTTCAAAAGATAAAATTAAATCTATCGAAGATCAGTGATCCTGAGTATATTATTTGATGTTGAATTTGTTAATTACGAATGATAAGTTTGTCATAAGACCTATAATTAGTTTGTCTTTTATCAAAAATGTTCACGATATCAATAAACGAAGTTTGAGATTTGCTCCTCTGTCCCTTAGAACGAAAGAAACGCTATGGGTTGTCATTTTATCTAAGGCAGCACGCAACTCGTACGAGAATCTTCAAATTGATTTTGTGATTGTCCTGATTGATTTTTTGAAAAAGATTGACAAACTAGAATTTTATGAAATTAATATTGTGCTAATGGTGTTATGGGAGTATTCGTAGTTGGCCAAAATGTAGTTTATATTATGATATGAATAAATAAAACCATAAAATGATAGATAACTGAAATTGTTTTCAAGCTAACAGTTTGTAAAAAAAAAATGAAATATTTTGTATGGAACAGATAGAGAATGTAACATAACATTTAGAATGAAAGATAAACTAAATAAAAGAGAATTGAGAATTTTTAAATTAAATATAAGAAGAAAGTTCTTACAGAAAGCTTTCAAAGAATCGAAAGAATAAATGAGATAACCGTATACGTATTAAGCTGCTTTAACATAAAATAGAAACAAATTCTATTGATTCCGTAATAAATCATACAATTCTCTAGTTCTCATACGAAGATGGCGAAAAGCTCTTACGTCTTCTTAACTTCGTGTAAATGTTTTGAATTTTTAGGTCAGCGGAGGTGTTATATATGTTTTTGTAGATGAATTTCATGTATTTTATTATTCGATTGGAATTCATTATTCATAATTTTATGATTGATGGCTCTAATTTTGACCGGAGCTAATATACTTATTATGTATACATGTACACTGTGAAATTATTGTTTTAATTATCATTTATGTCAAACAATGGTAACAAATTTTTAAATCCTTTATGGGCTGTGTAATTTTGGAAATAAAATAAACCCGGGTAACAGTAGAATGTCAAGTTAACGAACTATGGCAAATAATCAGTATGATAGTTTTTATTGACACACTATTTGTTAAATTTGGAGGTAGACCGTTTTAACAAATTGTCGGCGTTACCATGTTAACGAACTGTGTGCCTCTCTTCGTCGACCTTTTTTTCATATGACTAGGGGGTCGTTCATAAACTTGTCAAAACAAAAATATCAAAGTAGCAAGATAATTCAGTTGCTCTCTCAGATAAATTGATGATGTTCTTCCTATTAACAATCTAAACTTTTTTGATTGAGTTTCATTAAAAAGTAAAATAACGAAAATACCGAACTCCGAGGAAAATTATAAACAGAAAGTCCTTCAGCAAAAGGCCGAATCAAAAGCTCATGTACATCAAACGAATGTATAAAAACTGTCATATTTGGAATATGCATTTTCGTATGTAGAAAAATGGTGGATATCCTCCAGACATAGAAATGAAAGAAACAAAGGACACGACTTCCTCTGCCTCATTTGTAGACATATACCTTGAATTCGACATACCAGTAAGCGGTCATCTATATGACAAACGAGACAATTTTAATTTTGAAATTATCAGATTCACCCACCTAAGTAGCAATATACCAACTCCATATGCATATGGGATATACATTTTCCAACACATTATCAGATTTCTCTAATTCTATGGAAATGTATCCCTTTCCGAACCCATTGTATAAAAAACATTAATCAACGTGTGGTTGCCGGTGATCTCAAAAGATCATTGGATGATTTTAAGGGTCATAACCTTTTTAGCTAACTGGATGAATCAAAATATGCTAACAGGTGTTAATGAAATTGACAACTTCGTGGAATGTGAAAGACACTCGAAGGGGATTTTCGTTCAACAAAAATATTGATTTTTTTATCATTAGAGAAACAGATTCTTACATAGTTACTCGTGGAATATCGGATTTATCTCGATAGTGAAATTATAAATTTTAAAGTCCTCGCCGAGGCTCGGACTTTAAAATTGATAAATATAACTATCTCGATTGGATAAATCCGATAATCCACTGGTATCAATGTAAGAATCTATACTTATCCACCTAAGTAGCAAAATACCAACTTCATCTGAAAAAAAGTTGATGAAACAAGCTTATGTCCAATAGCGTCTAGTGCTTTTAAATAAATATCATCAGACGATACCAAGACCCACTGGGGTAAAGCTGATGACCGTAACTGCATTCACGGTCATCCCAAGATGTCGGATGAAAAATTAGGTCAGTTTCTGTATTGTCTGTTAAAGTGTTTCTATATCATTTTCTTTACAAATCATATATTGAAACGATGTAAATTTATAAAAGAATCACTCGGAAATCACTAATTACTTCTGAGAAATGTGCATGAAACGGGAAATTCGATTTGAAAAAATCGCCAAGATGACCGTAAATCACAATCGAGATGACCGTAACAGAATCAGCGATTCATAACAAGGCTGACCGTAACTGCTTTTAAGATGACCGTAATTTGTAAATGATGACCGTAACTTTTAAAGGATGACCCTCAATTCTAAGAAATATCCGTATTTATATAACTATCTTTTTGTATCAAATGATTAATCGTGTTGGTATACACATATTAATATGAGAGTTTTATCCTATAGGTAGAAGAAAATAAGACGTGCTTCAAATGCAAAGATTACCATATGTATCTTTTTTTACAGTAGAGGGTTTAATTTTTAAAATGAATTTGCCAAAAGACATGCTAATGAACAGGAAGGGAATACATGCTACAAAAGCGCGATAAAATGACACCTTACAAGCATAATGAAAAAAATGCGGTGCACAGCCTTCAACTGCTCGACAACAGATTTTTTGTTTTGTTTCTGGGATTCCTTTTAATGACATATAATAAATACACATTTTTAAAAATGCCAAAAAATTGCATGTACACCCATTGATATTATATCGTCTTTCATTATTTTGTCGTGCAAATAAAATAACAGAAATATTTTGAAAATATCATTCGAATAAACTAGTGAAAGTGAGCTCCAGCAAAGTAGATCCTTAAAATAGTATTGTACGAAAAGCGTATCACAAGGCGGAACGTTGTCAATTTGTATATATACAGAAATGTTATTCATATACAGTCAGGATTCTACTTCTTCAAAATTATCTCCCCATTACGCCAGTTCATGCTCACAATTGTAGAAATGGAAGCCATTGTAGGGATGACGCTCTGCCAATTTTGCTCTTGAAAACTGATAAATTTATCCACATAGCACCATTACGATCGATCGTTATATGTCAGTTATATTTTAAAAGACAAATGTATCTACTAGCTAATGAGCATTAGTTAATGATCTTGTCTGCATTGATTCAACTTAAAAATATTGTCTGTTCGGATGTCAGATGGAATTTTTGAAAATTCTTAAGCATTTAAAAAAAATCTAATTAAATATTTCGTGGAAGGGCAGACTAAACATTTTCAGTGGTTGAAGATTATAAACCCTAGTTATCACACACAAGAAAATCATATTTTTTCGAAGATATCCATTTTCATCATCCAAATTAAAAGACTGTCGTCAAGTACTTTTAGAAAAAATAGCTATTCGAACACACCTACTCTGTTTTTGTGATTCATTAGATAGGTATCTCATTTGACCCATATATTTCATCTTTTCGTACTGTCATTTTTTTACGTTATAAAGTCAACCTGTAGCTTTATATATAAATGATAGAATCTGAAGCGAGATGCTATATAAAATACTCCTGCTTTGTACGTTTTAAAGACAAATATACACCCCAAACATGCCCCAACATAAAAAAGATGCACTCGATTTTTCTCTTTTTCGATACAATCGTTACCTGTTTTGGGGAATTTTTTCTTGATTCACATAATGGAAGGGCAGACACGAAAATTTCTGAACTAAAAGATTGATATGTTCTCCGTCCGTGATAAAAAAAAAACCCGGAGGTTATGCATTTTCTACATCCAACTTATAGATACTATATATAAAAAAGAAGATGTGGTATTATTGCCAATGAGACAACTATCCAGAAAAGACCAAAATGACACAAACATTAACAACTATAGGTAACCGTAAGGCCTTCAACAATGAGCAAAGCCCATACCGCATAGTCAGCTATAAAAGGCCCCGATAAGAACCATGTCGTCGACTTGATATCTTATTGTTTTGCATTACTATGTAATAGATACATTGAAAACTTATGCAAAAGGTGTTTTTTAAATAAGAAAATTGTCGTTTTATTTGTTTCTATTAACTTTTTAAAATTTTGTTACTATATCAAACATTACAGTTAACATTTATCGCTTTCTCGATAAACACAGAGCTTCTATTCTTTTGTTCTATTTCAAAAGTGTTTCCGCCTGCATATATCAAGACAAATTAAGATTTTAATCAGCTTCCTCTGGAACCATACACATGGGCTCGATTACCAAATATTCGTATGTATTATTAATGTTTTTAATGCTCCATTTATTGGCATTATGTTTTTTCTGGTCTGTGCGTACGTTCGTCCGTTCGTCTGTTTGTTTGTCCGTTTGTCCAGCTTCAAGTTAAATAAAATTGAAACTTAGTACACATTTTCCCTATGGTATGATCTTTTTAATTCTAATGCCAAATTACAGTTTTATCCCATTTTCATAGTCCACAAAACATAGAAAATGATAGTGTAGATGAGGCATCCGTGTACTAGGGTCACATTCATGTTTCTTCAAATTTTCGTCGTATCGCTGTCAATTTGTGCACATGTTAAAATTTTAACGTCGATATCAATAAATATTTCATTGTTTACGAGAAATATGCAATTTACTATCATTGTTATAAATCCTAAATATGGCCAATTATATTATAGTTTAAAAAAAGAAATTTATGAAACATATTTATATCCGCTAACCGAGCCCCTATTGAGATCGACAAACTCAACAAAAAAGCTTTGAACACAATACGGATATTTCTTAGAATTGATGGTCATCCTATAAAAGTTACGGTCGTCCTATATAAATTACAGTCAGTCTTTACAAATTACGGTCATCCTTTACAAGTTACGGTCATCTTTTTACCAATCACGGTCATCCTTGTTTTATGTTACGGTCATCTTGAAAATATTTTGATTATGATTTACGGTCATCTTAACGATTTTTTCAAATCGAATTTCCCGTTTCATGCACATTTCTCGGAAGTAATTAGTGATTTTCGAGTGATTCTTTTATAAATTTACATCGTTTCAATGTATGATTTGTAAAGAAAATGATATAGAAACACTTTAACAGACAATACAGAAACTGACCTAATTTTTCATCCGACATCTTGGGATGACCGTGAATGCAGTTACGGTCATCAGCTTTACCTCAGTGAAGACCTAAGGCTTGTCGATAAATATTCCGTATCAACTTCACAAATAATACACGTTTGCCTTGGAATATAGATTCTAGGTACTAACGTTGTGTATGTTCTTAATAACATGCTATAGTGAGTTTCTTTTTCTTTAAAAAGTATAACTTTTACTGTTAAATCTATTTTTGAAATTATCAACTTGATATAGCTCGGTTTTTTTACATCCTGCCATTTAGTTATTGTGCTATGATATGATGTATTCTTGTCTTTAATTTTTGCTTATATGCTTTGTCTTTATGTCTTTTTGTTTTTCTTTAAGTCAAATATCTGTTTGTTTTTAGTGATAAGGATTATAACAATATTTTGACTGCTGCACCATCATTTTGGCATTTTTACTATTATGTCAGCTTGTTTTGTTCACACATTATTTTCGATATAATTAAAATTGATGCGACTGTCATACAAGTGAGAGGTTAAGTTATACTAGCTGTACAACTACCTTTTAAACATCATTTTCTACAAAAGAAAATTCCTGTACCAATTCAGAAATATGACAGTTGTTATGACTTGGTACATGCATTTTGTTCAAAAGCTGAAACACATCAAACGAATGGATAACAACTGTCATTTCAAGCATGCGTTTAATGTGTTTGAGCTTTTGATTTTGCCAATTGATTCGGGACTTTCCGTTTTGAATTTTCCTTTGAGTTCGGTATTTTTGTTATTTTAACTTTTGTTTTTTTAAATCCATGAACGGTCATTTTCCTGACACTTACTTATTACTCCAAGTGTTTTCTTGTATTTTGAGGTGACCAAATGCGACCATTTTTCATTTTCACTATTTCGGATTTTTTATATTTCCGTAAGCTTAAACACGAAATGATTTTTGTTTCCGTGTTCATGTTTTATCGTTCAGGATTTCTCAATTTAACGTTTTTGTTCTTTTTTTCTCTCGTTATGGTCTATGAATTACCACATCTACAAGAAACAGTTTATGAAACCGACCACGATAATACTGTGTTACGGTTATTTGTATGTCCACTGTATACATTTAAAAAGCCACTGGTATACACTGGGGTAAAGCTGATGACCGTAACTGCATTCACGGTCATCCCAAGATGTCGGATGAAAAATTAGGTCAGTTTCTGTATTGTCTGTTAAAGTGTTTCTATATCATTTTCTTTACAAATCATATATTGAAACGATGTAAATTTATAAAAGAATCACTCGGAAATCACTAATTACTTCTGAGAAATGTGCATGAAACGGGAAATTCGATTTGAAAAAATCGCCAAGATGACCGTAAATCACAATCGAGATGACCGTAACAGAATCAGCGATTCATAACAAGGCTGACCGTAACTGCTTTTAAGATGACCGTAATTTGTAAATGATGACCGTAACTTTTAAAGGATGACCCTCAATTCTAAGAAATATCCGTATTTATATAACTATCTTTTTGTATCAAATGATTAATCGTGTTGGTATACACATATTAATATGAGAGTTTTATCCTATAGGTAGAAGAAAATAAGACGTGCTTCAAATGCAAAGATTACCATATGTATCTTTTTTTACAGTAGAGGGTTTAATTTTTAAAATGAATTTGCCAAAAGACATGCTAATGAACAGGAAGGGAATACATGCTACAAAAGCGCGATAAAATGACACCTTACAAGCATAATGAAAAAAATGCGGTGCACAGCCTTCAACTGCTCGACAACAGATTTTTTGTTTTGTTTCTGGGATTCCTTTTAATGACATATAATAAATACACATTTTTAAAAATGCCAAAAAATTGCATGTACACCCATTGATATTATATCGTCTTTCATTATTTTGTCGTGCAAATAAAATAACAGAAATATTTTGAAAATATCATTCGAATAAACTAGTGAAAGTGAGCTCCAGCAAAGTAGATCCTTAAAATAGTATTGTACGAAAAGCGTATCACAAGGCGGAACGTTGTCAATTTGTATATATACAGAAATGTTATTCATATACAGTCAGGATTCTACTTCTTCAAAATTATCTCCCCATTACGCCAGTTCATGCTCACAATTGTAGAAATGGAAGCCATTGTAGGGATGACGCTCTGCCAATTTTGCTCTTGAAAACTGATAAATTTATCCACATAGCACCATTACGATCGATCGTTATATGTTAGTTATATTTTAAAAGACAAATGTATCTACTAGCTAATGAGCATTAGTTAATGATCTTGTCTGCATTGATTCAACTTAAAAATATTGTCTGTTCGGATGTCAGATGGAATTTTTGAAAATTCTTAAGCATTTAAAAAAAATCTAATTAAATATTTCGTGGAAGGGCAGACTAAACATTTTCAGTGGTTGAAGATTATAAACCCTAGTTATCACACACAAGAAAATCATATTTTTTCGAAGATATCCATTTTCATCATCCAAATTAAAAGACTGTCGTCAAGTACTTTTAGAAAAAATAGCTATTCGAACACACCTACTCTGTTTTTGTGATTCATTAGATAGGTATCTCATTTGACCCATATATTTCATCTTTTCGTACTGTCATTTTTTTACGTTATAAAGTCAACCTGTAGCTTTATATATAAATGATAGAATCTGAAGCGAGATGCTATATAAAATACTCCTGCTTTGTACGTTTTAAAGACAAATATACACCCCAAACATGCCCCAACATAAAAAAGATGCACTCGATTTTTCTCTTTTTCGATACAATCGTTACCTGTTTTGGGGAATTTTTTCTTGATTCACATAATGGAAGGGCAGACACGAAAATTTCTGAACTAAAAGATTGATATGTTCTCCGTCCGTGATAAAAAAAAAACCCGGAGGTTATGCATTTTCTACATCCAACTTATAGATACTATATATAAAAAAGAAGATGTGGTATTATTGCCAATGAGACAACTATCCAGAAAAGACCAAAATGACACAAACATTAACAACTATAGGTAACCGTAAGGCCTTCAACAATGAGCAAAGCCCATACCGCATAGTCAGCTATAAAAGGCCCCGATAAGAACCATGTCGTCGACTTGATATCTTATTGTTTTGCATTACTATGTAATAGATACATTGAAAACTTATGCAAAAGGTGTTTTTTAAATAAGAAAATTGTCGTTTTATTTGTTTCTATTAACTTTTTAAAATTTTGTTACTATATCAAACATTACAGTTAACATTTATCGCTTTCTCGATAAACACAGAGCTTCTATTCTTTTGTTCTATTTCAAAAGTGTTTCCGCCTGCATATATCAAGACAAATTAAGATTTTAATCAGCTTCCTCTGGAACCATACACATGGGCTCGATTACCAAATATTCGTATGTATTATTAATGTTTTTAATGCTCCATTTATTGGCATTATGTTTTTTCTGGTCTGTGCGTACGTTCGTCCGTTCGTCTGTTTGTTTGTCCGTTTGTCCAGCTTCAAGTTAAATAAAATTGAAACTTAGTACACATTTTCCCTATGGTATGATCTTTTTAATTCTAATGCCAAATTACAGTTTTATCCCATTTTCATAGTCCACAAAACATAGAAAATGATAGTGTAGATGAGGCATCCGTGTACTAGGGTCACATTCATGTTTCTTCAAATTTTCGTCGTATCGCTGTCAATTTGTGCACATGTTAAAATTTTAACGTCGATATCAATAAATATTTCATTGTTTACGAGAAATATGCAATTTACTATCATTGTTATAAATCCTAAATATGGCCAATTATATTATAGTTTAAAAAAAGAAATTTATGAAACATATTTATATCCGCTAACCGAGCCCCTATTGAGATCGACAAACTCAACAAAAAAGCTTTGAACACAATACGGATATTTCTTAGAATTGATGGTCATCCTATAAAAGTTACGGTCGTCCTATATAAATTACAGTCAGTCTTTACAAATTACGGTCATCCTTTACAAGTTACGGTCATCTTTTTACCAATCACGGTCATCCTTGTTTTATGTTACGGTCATCTTGAAAATATTTTGATTATGATTTACGGTCATCTTAACGATTTTTTCAAATCGAATTTCCCGTTTCATGCACATTTCTCGGAAGTAATTAGTGATTTTCGAGTGATTCTTTTATAAATTTACATCGTTTCAATGTATGATTTGTAAAGAAAATGATATAGAAACACTTTAACAGACAATACAGAAACTGACCTAATTTTTCATCCGACATCTTGGGATGACCGTGAATGCAGTTACGGTCATCAGCTTTACCTCAGTGGGTATAGATGGTATCTCACCTAAATAACTGCATTTGTTAAACCTGCTATTGTAAAACCCCTTACAGATATGGTTAATTTATCATTATCATCATCGACCTTCCCTGACCGTCTTAAGGAAGCTCAAGTTGCACCTATTCACAAAAAGAATATTGTATTAGAAAAGGAAAATTATAGACCGGTGAGTGTATTACCGGCTATTTCTAAAAAAATTGAAAATGCCATAGAAGTACAATTAGTACAGCACTTTGATAAAATCTTCAGTCCTTTTTCGGTAGCTTTTAGATCTGGTTTTGGATGTCAGTCAACTTTATTAAGAGTGATTGAAGATTGGAAATTAGCCTTAGGCCACACCAATTTAATTTCTTGTTCTTCGGATTTTTGAACTCCAAAATTTGGGACGAGCGAGCGATTTGAAAATTTTAATAAAAAAATATTCAATTTGCAAATTTTTGAGGCGAAGCTTGAAAAGTAAAAGCGAGCGATTATAATTTTTTTTTTGTAAACATAAAATAGTAGGTTTTGACAATATCAAAACTTGATTTATCACTTGTAGTTTGACATTTCTTTAATCTCTGAAGTATTTTTTCCCTGTTCACCAAGAAATGATTAAATCTGGTCTATGTATGTGTGACTGACAATGAGCCAATTCTCCATCCAAGTCATAATCAGTTTTGGGGCAACCCCTTAATGTTATAAATATCCCTTTTTCATGTTTTATGAGGGATCAATATAAGTTATAATATATTTATTTGTTCAAAAGGCAATCTCATTAAAATCCGATTGTTCAAAAGGGCTCATATTCTCTCAAAGAACTATATATCTATCTGGTATTAAATGGTCAAAACATGTTCAAGAATTTTGAAATATTTCTGGACTTTAACCAATGGCATGTTAAATTAACACATTTACTTTAACAGTTTAATATTATTCAAAATAAGTGGACCCCTCTTTTAGAAAAAGTTGTTTAAAAGATGATGTAAATCTCCTCTTTTTGAGTACAAAATTCTAAGTTTTGAAAGGTTTTGTATAGAAGAACTATACAAATCCTTGATTTTCTATTTTCTTTTCTACATCAGTAAAATGACCCCTTGTCTGAGAGAGGGTTGTTCTCAATTTGATAATAACTAACACAGCCTTTTACACAGGGCTTTGATACAGACCAAACAGCAGGCTATAAAGGACCCCAAAATTATTATCGTACACAATTCGAACAGGAAAACCAACGATCTAATTTATATATCCAAACGGGAAAATACCAATGAACAACATCAACAAACGATAACTGCTGAACGACAGACCCCTGAATCAATTAGGACAGGTGCATAAACATGCAGCGGCTATGGATAGTTTTGTTTCGCCAGCATACAATATAATTGCAGTTGAAGGCAAATCCTTCAGACGTTCTTTGTACTTTATTCTAACAACGAACATTTTTTGATAGGGAATATACGTAAGGGGGAAACAAAACATTTTTTTGTTCTTTACAGGTATTTCCGCTGTTATAAATTTATATCACTTTGGATAAATAGGTTTCATGCTGAAATAGATATTCTCACAGATATTTACACAGTGTGGTGGGGTGCTTTTATGTTTAAAATCGTTATATACAGGTTAGACTATGATCTTCAAGTGATTTGCTGATTCTCTCGTTTCAATGCACATAGAGGCGCTTGCCATATGAACTTTGACTCCGGAGGCTCACAAATTGCATGATTTTTCATTTTTATTTGGTAGTATCTGTATGATGCTGCATGATCTTTTTATGTGATAGTCGATTAAAGAGCTCACCAGACCTCATGTTTTGTCTGTTATTATGTATATATATGCCGACTCTAAATAAAATTTACTTACTTACTTACTATACATCGAATCCCTTACATATTATTCGTTGAAAGCACAGTTTTATTTCAAATGTTTATAAGGGTGTCATTAACCAAGTTGATTTGTACTTCATTTATCAAATTAATGTTTGAAGTAAGAAAATCGTTTGAAATTAAGATATGTATCTCCCTGGTGTATAGCTTGGTTTAAAATGTGCATCTGTTGCAGCAAAATTGATGCAATCTAATTATAACTCATTTTAAAAAAATGAGATTCTAAAACGATACAAAACATTTGCTGAAAGGTATTCCTATTATACTAGTCAATTATTTTTAAATTATGCATTTGGTAAAAGTGCTCTGTACGTAAATTTGTTGAAACTTTAATGTTAATCAGACATTATTGGGATTTTAACACCTTGTTGGTTTCGATAACTTGCTCATTAAAGTTTAAAATACTTTTTTGTTTTATCTCCAATTCATATCGGGGGTCGCTTTCTATTGATAAATCTACACAACTACTTAAATTAACGTGTTCAAGGCATCTGTGAGGAGAATCCCTTTTATCGGAATATAGACTACATAAGACCTGAATGATCTCAGGTGGTTCGGTGTGAAAACTATGGTTGTAGCCTTTAGTGAGCTATGGATGGCAAATGTACATCTTTGCAGATGTTGAACATTGTTTGATCATTGTATCTGCTACTAGGCACTGTTTCTTAAATACTTTTCATTCTGTTCATTTTTTACAGGTTTTGTTTAAATCCTGTTTCATTTTTGAAGAGGATAGAAAATACCAATAGTGACAATAAGATATCATAAGTCAAGTCGAAGATAAAAAAAACATATAATGAACAAAACAATGATCGCAATCATCAACAAAACACAATACAGTAACCAAAGACTGACTAAAAAGAACCCATATGTGAACATTTAAGAAATAACATTAGATTCTGGTTCAAAATATATTCATGAAAAAAGGATAAGACATTAACTAAATAATCAAACTGTCTTGACATTATTTCTAAGGTTTTCGGTTTCAAATATTTATGTCGGTTGAAAACAAAACTTTACGACAAAAGAGATAATTTCAGCGTTCCAATTGTGAACTTTCCATTTCTAAGTAGCAACATTCCAGCAGCACCTGCGCATGCATATGGGGTATACATGTATATCTCCCAATTGATACAATATTCCCGTGCTTGTATTTCCTATCATGATTTTCTTGATAAAGGGTTGCTGCCATGCGCGTAGCTACGTTTACGTCAAAACGCCCGGGCGTACACTTGAATTGAGATAAAAAAAAAAATAAAAAAATATTTTAACCAAAAGAAAATAAAAAGAACTTGTTAGAAGCACATCTGCTTTATAATTCTTTCTTCGTTGGCTTGTAATTGCGGATCAAATTTACTTTTCAGCCAAATGGTATCATATTATATATTCGTTTATTTTCTGTCAAGTCTGAATCAATGCTGTGAGTTCTATACTCATTTCCCTTTTGTTTAAAGCACTTCGTCATCTTCGGAGATTCGTTTTGTGGTTTACAGTTTTGTCGAGCCTGTGACATATTTATGACGCCAAAGCAAGACATAGCAATCCTTAATTTCGTTGAAAGTGTCAATATTTAGGTTCATTATGTTAAACTTTTTTTAGATAACAATAACTTTGCCAAACCTTTGTGAAATTTTACGGAAGTTGAACAAAAACTGTTTGTGGTCAAATGAGTAAACTGACTGAGAGCATAATATTGTATATGCAGTTTTACGGGAAAAAATAACAGGTACTAATAGTTATAGTCTGTGGTTAACATTTTTAAAACAACAAATTCTTTGTCAAATCGAATTAAATTAAAATTGAGCAGAATGCAAGCATTTTTTAATATTTTGGTTTGAAGCAAAGTTTTGAAAGTGAATTTGTTTATTCATTTTTTAATATGACTATTGATACTGGCAGACTGTATGGCTTTTTTTTCTAATTAAAAATGCATAAACCTTCAAAGTTTGTCACGAAACCTGAGACGAAAATAATAATCCAGATCAAGAAAAATTATCTGAAGAATTTTTTTTGATTTTTTTTTTTTAATCCTGTAATGGACTGATAAATGGATTCACTTTTTGCGGGGGAAATGCCCCTATTTCCTCAGAACCCTTTACGATCTTTAAGTATTGCACCTGCACATATCTGCAGATTTATTATTACATGTTCATTTACGAAATTTGGACACAATTTTTTTGGTCGCGTGCTTTACCCCCACGGCTCTTTTTACACATATTTTAAAGTTACTGGTTTTGACATTTTATCTAAATCCAATTACCATTATATTTCAAATAAACAAAATGAATAATTTAACATAACTAATATATAAGAAAGAAGATGTGGTGTGATTGCCAGTGAGACAACTATCCACAAAAGACCAAAATGACACAGAAATTAACAACTATAGGTCACCGTACGGCCTTCAACAATGAGCAAAGCCCATACCGCAAAGTCAGCTATAAAAGGCTCCGATAAGACAATGTAAAACAATTCAAACGAGAAAACTAACGGCCTTATTTATGTACAAAAAAATGAACGAAAAACAAATATGTAACACATAAACAAACGACAACCACTGAATTACAGGCTCCTGACTTGGGACAGGCACATACATAAATAATGTGGCGGGGTTAAACATGTTAGCGGGATCCCAACCCTCCCCCTTACCTGGGACAGTGGTATACCAGTACAACATAAGAACGAACTATAAAAATCAGTTGAAAAAGGTTTAACTCAGCAGAAGGACAAAAATACAAGTGGACGTGGCCCGGTACTTATACATCCCGACACAAAAAGACACAATGAACAGATCTGAGAGTACTCGCAGTTATCTGACAGCTAGTTCAAATCCACTAACAACTAGTAAAAAAAATCATGCAACTAAGACTAAACTAACAATCCATACACATCCAACATCCAATGGATTTAGTGTAAAGACGTCATAAACAGTCATAGAAAAACATGACCTTGTGCAATGCTAAGTTACAGGTATCGACAGATTGTAGATCCATGAATATTTGTATGCATATAACATACTAGTAATATTTAGTTAGCTTTTAATTTACTGATAACAAAATCAATATTGTTACCAATAAAAACAATATTCAATGATCTTATTACAGTGTTGAATAGGTAACCTTTTAGAATAAGTTTATTTAAAGGAGCGACAAGTTTACATGGATCATTTCTAAATTTCGGGGCACGGTTAACAACCTTTCCGTAAAAATGAGGATGTGCTATCCCGTTTGAAATAAGTTTTCTACAGGTACAACCAAACTTCAAACCCAAACCTTTATATCTATGGAAAAATTTAGTAAAGGTTTTAAGTAATTTATGGTAACGATATCCCTGGTTTAATAATTTGCGTTCGTTAAAATCGAAAACGTCACAACAGACACGGGCATAGCGAACAAGTTGTGAAGTATAAACACCGTAAGATGGTGCCAAAGGAACATCACCATCTAAAAATGGAAAATTAACAATAGGAAACGAAAAGTCGTCTCTTTTGTCGTAAATTTTACTGTGGAGTTTCCCGTTTAAAACCGAAATATCTAAATCCAGGAAAGGACAATAATTACCGAATAAATTTGATTTATTTAAAGTAAGTTCCTTGGGGTAAATTTCCGCAGTATATTGAGAAAATTCTTGATTATTTAACGAAAAAATATCATCAAGTTAACGGTAAGTGTTGTTGGATTTATCAATTAAATGCAATTTCGACGGGTCTTTACTGAGTTTAGTCATGAACTGTGATTCGTAACAGTACAAAAACAAGTCTGCTATTTAAGGGGCACAATTAATGCCCATGGGGATACCTACAACCTGTCGATAAACTTTGTTGCCGAAACGTACATAAATATCATCAAGGAGAAAATTAACAGCTTCAATCATCTCATCACACCTCCAGTAAGTATATAATAAACCATTTAGAATCTAAGTATGTTGCTACTGATGAGTTTTGAATAACAGGAATGGTATATCTCGTTGGCTTCCGGCGATTTAGCTCCCTAACTCTAACCCACTACCAGCAGTTGTTTGACATTGACCTGTTTAGGGTCCTCGGATCCCTTGCCAAGGTTCGGGCGTACACGTAAAAATGACCTAGCTACGACACTGGCTGCTCACAAGGAAGCTATTAAACCAAGAGTTCCAAATGGTGAAGTTGAAATCATCCCTTCGTAAATTTTACGGACGCCATCACGAGTTAGCTGCCCGTTATGGAATAACCGTTTCACAAATGATATCGGATATGTTCCTTACGTCGTAACTACAATCCCCTTCCTTTCATGAATATGACCTGCCGTATTAGACTACTTACCGGATTTGTTATAACATGAGCAACACGACTGGTGCAACATGTGAAGCAGGATCTGCTTATCCTTCCGGAGCACCTGATATCACCCCCAGTTTTTGGTGGTGTTCTTGTTGCTTATTCTTTAGTTTTATATGTTTTGTCATGTGTACTACTGTTTGTCTGTTTGTCTTTTTCATTTTTAGCCATTCGTTGTCAGTTTATTTTCTATTTATGAGTTTGACTGGCCCTCTGGTATCTTTCACCATCTTTTAATTATATGAAAAAAGTTAATTATATCATTCATGTATTGTCGATAGTATTGAAGCAAGACCAATTTTAAAATAATATAATGTTCGGTACCTGAAAAGTTTAGGTTATTTTATTGTTGGTGCTCAACATTATTTTCAACTCCTTTTGCTATCATTGCGGCCATTTTGTGTTGTTGGAGGAAACCGAAGTACAAAGAGAGAACCACTGACCCTCGGTAAACCAAACTAAAACATGTAGATGCACTACATAAACCACTCGGCCACGTATACCTTACTTCAGTAATACATGATACCTGGGTTTTTTTTCTCAATGTTATTATAATTGCTATCCTTGACCTGTAAAATTGTGCCATGTTTCTAAAATGATCATCATTTTCTTTGATTCATTGAAAAATTACTATATTAAGTGGATATGATACGCACCTGCATTTTATTTGTTAATTTTCATCAGATATATATAGATTCTACCACTGCATCGAGTGTAATACGATATTTATCCACTCGAGACAGTTAAATTTTTAAATTTAAAACGCGAGGCTTGCCCGAGCGTTTTAAATATTTAAAATTTAACTGTCGAGATTGAATTAATATCGTATTACACGAGATTTGGTGGTGGAATCTGTTTCTCTAATGATTTTCTAACAGTATGCAGGCAAACTTATTCCTTCTTTACGAATGATCTGCAAAAAGATGTATTTTTTCTATGTGACGTCATCAGGCATGGTCGCCTTTTTTCATGCCGTCACAAAAGGAAATTCAGAGGAAAGCAAGAAAATTCGACGTCATAATCGGATTTTAACCAATGAAGTTCTATTATCAAACGAACCACACGTTGATTAAATTTTGTTTATACAATGGTGCAGAAAGGGATAAATTGACGAAGAATTAGAGAAAGTAAAATATAAAGTTGGAGAAGCAAAAAAAAACTTTTATAAAATGTACATCCAATAAAGGCATCTCGTTTTATTCCAAAATTGTAGCTTCAGACCATTAATATTAAAACAAAATTTTAGGCCATATTAAAAATTGAGTTTGTTGGAGTAATTGTAATTACATTTGGAGGTCAACAACATATATAACTGTCGTCCTTGTAACCGCTTTTCATCATAAAACCCTGGTAATAAAACACTAGGGGATCATTTATATTACCGTGTTAATAACAATTATTACAGGTTAATAAAGAAATACTAGTGACGGTAGGGATCTATACTCCTAATCAGTTTATCTTGACCATTTCAGAGGGTTCATAACATAAAGTATTGCCTTTTTATATCAAACAGATAACATCGATTTACCATAAATATTACCATTAAGAATCTAATGACATCCTGTTTTTTTACATCAGAGGCCCCTGAGGGCCTCGGGTGTATTGCCATCGCCTACATTTCAAAGATCAAAGAGATGCATATATAATTAGTTTTGGAATGATAACCGACATTATAGACGCGCGGACCTATAGAGTGCAGAATAAAATTCCGTATTGCTTCTTTTAAATTCATGTTTTCAATGGATACTCAGTTTTTTTTAATTTTTCTTAGTGCAAATTTATAATATGAAAATGTTTTGTCGTTAAAAATATTTGTATATTAATCAAACGATCTTCAATATCAATGACGTGTTGCGGATGAATACCACGAGTGCGCAAGAGCGAGCGTGTAGAAAATCGAGAGGAAATCAATTTACACATTTATACACAGAAAGGTAATTATATTTCAATTATTTGATTTCGAGTAACCTTTTTAAACCGTTTGTAGCATATTTGTATATCATATCATCGTAGCAAAACCAGGAATATTTAATCTGGCACAATATGAAAATGATTTCTCTGTTTACGTTTCCTGTCGCCATTTTGAAAATACCAGCCAGGGGGGGGGGGGGGGGTCCAACTATATGATCCTATATATGTCCCCATTCAAATGCATTGATCAGCAAGCCAGTCAAGGTCGTTAAAAACTTCCATTTGTTGTATTGATCAGCCAAAAATGTGGGGTGCCAACACCGGAACCCCCCGATGGATCCACCAATGAGACACACACACGCGGAACTATTTTTTTTTTTAAGATACTGTTTCGGATTTTCGTTCCTTCTCCGACTAAGTTTGTTGCATTAGTATATGTAAATTATGTCCCTTGTAAAAACTGGAATGAAAAACAGAAATTTATTATGACTTTGAATATATGTAAGTTATATTTAATTATTGGTTGATTTTATTGTTTATATTTATATGTCATATTCATAGAATCATCGTCTTACTTTACACTGAAATGACAGAGTCTGGGTAAATCAAATTTTACAATACTGAATTTCCATACATGTCATAAGTGATGGTACACAGACAGGTTTCTGTCGATGTGGTGTTTAGTTTCTATCCACACCCTTACGAAAAATCAAGTGATTTTGTGATTTTTCATACGGGTGTGGGTAATAAACCCCTCATTGACAGAAACAAGTGCCTGTAAGTCCCTACCTAACTTACTAGCCAAAAGATATATTGGTAGTCCAAATAATTATGACGTCTGGCAAGGCTATTTTAATTTTTTTCTGGGACGCCTTCCTACGACGTCATAACGCTGAAGCCATTTTTTGGTATACGATTGCTTTCAAGCAATATGTAGACTTATACCGGTGGCTCAGGGCATTGCCCTCAGTCAATCGTTTTATTCTAAACATTAAGGAACATCTCAGATTCTCATGATTGTCTTGCTTTAAAAGGTAAAAACAAACAAAGGGATTGAACTTAAACAACTTTCCTATAATGTTCTTTTCATAATCTTCATGTTTGATAATTCCCTTGACTTATATGCATGTACATGTACTTAACAACACGGAAAATCAGAATTAAGCAGTATTTATATTTAGTGTATTTATAAATTAAGAAACACGTCAGAGGGAATTCCCAGATTTTGATAAAATGCGAGAGTTCTCTGAATTCCGATAAATCTATATATTTCTGTCATACATGTATAAGAACTGAAGTGGAGTTTTTCTGATATGTTACCGTTATGAAACTGATATTTGAGTATGTACTTCCATGAAGAAATAGAGAACCATCTAGGTCGTTTAATATAAGTTCTTGCTACAGGGTTTGTTTTGGAAGTTATGTGCATGCGTATAGTTTTCTTGACTTCAAGGGGTTTTAGATTGAATGGTTGCTCTGGATTCCCCACTCAATTAATTAATTTATAACTCATGGGATCTTTTCTATGTATGTCTGCTATTGAGGGTTATTGTTGTTGCATAATTTTAAATCATACGCATCATTTAAATTAAAATAAATATACATGTAGTCCACATCGTAGAGCACCCCTTCAGGCGAAATGGAGTCTTCCATATTATCGTTTCGAGTTGTCTCCCTTCCGGAAGTAACTTCCGTGAATTCTGAATCAAAACAACACATCAAGTATTAGCCCGTTCTGTCAATAAACGTCGTATTATATTAAAAACGATCGCAATTTAAACTGATAAATGTGTACGGAAAGGAGTCATGATCACTGACCCAAAGGAAATTAAATATTTAAAGAGTTAGGAATGGGGTTCCTCCTAGAATTAACGTAGGAAAATAGGTGATAAGATACGAAGTGAAATACCTTCTCTCACTCTGAGTCTCAGTGACTGCTGTGGAAAGTAAACTTGGAATTGATAGTACAAAAATAAAACACAATAGGCATAATTACATTGTTCATGCATACACTTTTATCCGTGATTGGCTATTTTGTAACTATTTTACATGTGCAGTTGAATTAGTTTTGAAAATAATATTATCCAGCTACATGTATACATGTGTCAATGAAACAACAACAATCGTATCCCTCAAAGCAATCTGCTCTTTGATTACGTCTGGATTTTGAGAGCAAATTTTGGGGGGAACTTTGACACCTAATTTTGACATGAATTTTTCATTGCCGGTGTCATATGGTATTTTGAACCCCCTAAAAATTGAACCCGGGGCCAAAATACCATGCGGTAAAATGACCCTGGATAACAAGCACTTTTTTTACATTTCAATATTTTATGATGTATTTAAATGAGTAGTTATTGTTTGCAAACTCCATTAGAAATTTGAATTGAGATCAGTTTTGGAATAAGGGGGATGTGAAAAAAATTGGGGGGGGGGGGGGGGGGTTCAATTTTTCTATTTCAGATTTCATTAATAAATAGAAAATTTCTTCAAATATTTTTTTGAGAGGATTAATATTCAACAGCATAGTGAATTGCTCAAAGGCCAAAAAAAATTTCTTAGGTTCATTAGACCACATTCATTCTGTGTCAACTATTTAATCACAATCCAAATTTAGAGCTGAATCCAGCTTGAATGTTGTGTCCATACTTGCCCCAACTGTTCAGGGTTCAACCTCTGCGGTTGTATAAAGCTGCGCCCTGCGGAGCATCTTGTTTTATATTTGTTCTTAACAATTTTTTGTTCATTTAAAAATATAGGGACAACAGAGTGGGTGTATGTGGGTTCGATTCCCACCCTAGGCATTCATTTATATTGGCTGGTGCAAAGCGGGCAGTTTAGCTTAGTGGCCCCACACTGACTCTGTTGTTCATATGTCACTTTAAAAAATCAGGCCTCGTTCAGGTCTTGCCATCTTTATTTTTCTTTTCGAAATCATACACAACAAAACCATTGAAAAATTGTGAAAACTATACCACAGACAACTATGGTAAAACTTTAATTGTTTTTGGCATAAATAACCTTGGTTGCCATCCAAGATCCACATTTTTTTTATATTGATGAATTATATATATATATATCAGATTTGTTTTCTTTTGGTTACAAAACATGTTGGATGGTAGGTGGCGGCCAAATCTTTATTCCTAATATAAAGGCATAAAGCTTTCAGGTCTGAAAATTGCCCCAAATCATCACATTTTGATAAATGGAACATAAAATGTGCTAGTTGTTCGTTGTGAGCCAAGGCTCCGTGTTGAAGGCCATACATTGACCTATAATGGTTTACCTTTTTAAATTGTTATTTGGATGGAGAGTTGTCTCATTGGCACTCACACCACATCTTCCTATATCTATTTTATGAAAAGAACTGATTTATTGAGCGTTAAGACTTTTGAAATGGACCCATTTATGAACCAAATTGTGAATTTTTCGAAGTTTTATAGTCATTTTGGGCAATTAGTGAAGCTTGTCCTTTGAATCAGTGGTTAACCAATAACCATAATACTAAGTATCTGTTAGAAGATAGCTCTTTCACAGTACATTGTTAAACTTAAAGATAAATATATACCAACAATGACCAATATTAATGATGGAATGAGATTATACATGTATATATACTATTTTAAGTTGTTAAATGTACATGTACATACATCAATGAACATTAAAACCAAACCAGCTCTAGACAAAATGATGAAAAAGAAATAAAGCTTACCATACAACATTTTTACAATCAGAAAAAAAACTACATAAATCAGTTAGAAATCGAAGTAGCCATGAAATGACAAATGTTAAACAATATATACAAGAAAACTAATGACCACATCAATGAACAAATGGAAAATCAAGATATACACCATAAAATTACAAGCCCTGTCTTACAGGCTTCTTACTAAGGACCAACACATTCATATGGTAGTTGTGAACTTCTATATGTATTGTGCAAAATTTTCTCATTGCTAAAACCAATGGTATCCAAAGTATTAAATCCAGAACAAAGTAAAAAAAGACTAACAGTTGAAAAACTATCCAATTGTTGTGAAATTCAATTAACAAAAATACCATCATTAGCGTAAGGCTATCTACATATAAAACATTGTAATATTTACAATGAACTATTTAATAATTAAAAAACAGAACCTACAATGTACATGTACATGTATAGCTGTTAATTTTTTCTATTTAAAAAAAAATATAATGGATAAATGATTGCAATTGACTGTGTTCAAATAAAACCAAGATAAGTCAGTGAAGCTATTTATAAACATTTAAAAAGTTTGTGTTGACTGCAACAAAAATCTAGAATAAGGGATAGTAATCTTGCTGTGTTAACATCCATTTAATTAGCAATTGATCCAAAAGCTAAATGTTTCAGAAAATAGAAGACCTGGATACTAAATGTACAAACATTGTTAATTAATGCCATTTGTAGAGTAGGATCTGCTTGTACCCATCCGGAGCAACTGAGATTACCTCCAAGGATTGGTGGGGTTCGTGTTGCTCAGTCTTTAGTTTTCTATGTTGTTTCTAGTGTACTTTTATTGGTCTGCATGTCTTTTTCAGTTTTAGTCATGGAATGTAAGTTTATTTTCGATTTATGAGTTTGCTGTTCATTTGGTATCTTTAGCCCCAATATTAGAAATACAATTTATCTGTTTTAATGTGATTGTCTTGAACCTCTTTTTCATAGTTCAGTGAGTGACTATATAGCTACTCGAAGAAATATTTGCTATGTTGATTCTCTATTATAAGTTATATGCTAACGATTTTTGTATGTGTGCAACTATATGGTCATTATGCCAATCTAACAGTTCTCATTTGACCACGTAATCATTGATAATTCACAAAGTTAAGTTTCCTAGTTCAAGACAGTATCTCAGATATGATAGCAAATTATATTATTTGTACTATATTGTAATGTGAACATATCTGTCTGGCAGGTATAATATAAACACCTGTCATTTATCAATAATTCAACATAACTTGAGGTCCTCTGATGTTCAGTACTTCAGTACTTTGATTTTAAATCTATGTTGGACAACTTAATAAAACCAACTTTTCAGAAGGATTTACTATATCCTAGTTTTGCTGACTGTTATGAGTTACATATAAAGGACATTATTTTCTTCAATATAGGTCTATTTAATTTACTGATACGTGACTCCAAATCACTGTGGAAGAGGA
Source organism: Mytilus edulis (assembly GCA_019925275.1). Taxonomy (NCBI): domain Eukaryota; kingdom Metazoa; phylum Mollusca; class Bivalvia; order Mytilida; family Mytilidae; genus Mytilus; species Mytilus edulis. Next base: position 93,956,821 of record CM034356.1, on the reverse strand, counting down.
CAAACGATTAACCTCACATAGAAGTATGAATAAAGATAACACAATAAACAAGAGATAAGCTTTAGAAACGCTTAGTAGAGGTCGAGATGAAACAATATTTTACGTGGTTTTTTTTTATAAGTTTAGACAAGGAAGTTAATTCATAGCAGGCACCTTCACATGATCAGAAAATATCTAACGTTGTGATTAGACTATGGTATAGTATTATACTCATAGACTTTCTATGGAGTGCACGAACCTGAGTGTAGAATTATTTATATATAAAAAGAGAAGATGTGTTATGATTGCCAATGAGACAACTTTTCACAAGAGACGAAAATGACACAGAAATTAACAACTATAGGTCACCGTACGGCCTTCAACAATGAGAAAAGCCCATACCGCATAGTCAGCTATAAAAGACCCCGAAATGACAATGTGAAACAATTCAAACGAGAAAACTAACAGCCTTATTTATGAACAAAATATTAACGAAAAACAAATATGTAACGCATAAACAAACGTCAAATACTGAATTACAGGCTCCTGACTCGGGACATGCACATACATACAGAATGTTGCGGGTTTAACATGTTAGCGGGAGTCCAACCCTCCCCCTCACCTGGGATAGTGGTGTAACAGTTCAACATAAGAACGAACTATAAAAATCAGTTCATTCTTAAGAGTTTCAATGTAGTATTAAGATGATAGCACCGTCCCTTTGTTAACTGCTTCGTCAACATATCCAAACACAAACCGTTTTTGCGGATACATGTATTTATTTCTTATTCTACATCTAGCATCTAGGGAACCATTTCATTAATATGAATGGTATATAAGAATGTTAAAATACACAATATTTAATCCATAAGAATCAAGAAATGTGTGTCTGATTTCTCCCATGAACATAAATATGCACAATAGGCCGAATAACTTGGTTCGCTAGACACAGAGAATACGATATGTCCATGATGCCTAAACATTATGTGTTCAAGGAACAACAATTTGTAACTGCGTAGTTGATAAAAATGATTAACATATTTATGGCACGCCTGAACCATTTTTATAGATAATCCTAGATCCTAGATCTCAGATAAACTAGGATTTTCTTAGATAAACTAGGATTACCTCACTATTTTACATTAAGCTCAGATAAACCGGGATTATCTCGATTTTTTTCAGATAATCCCGGTTCATTTGAGAATATACAGAAAAAAACGGGATTTTCTTCAGATGATGTATTTTCTATATTTTCTAAGATAAACAAGAATTTTCTCACATTTGAATTAAGCTGAGATAACCCTAGTTTATCTGAAAATTCTGAGAAAATTGATTCAAGATTCAAGATTCAGGATATAAAGTTTTATTTAGAGTCGATATTCAATAAACTACATAAAACACAAGCTCAAGTGAGCTTTTCAAATCGATTTAACAACAAAATACAATACACACATACAAAAGTCATAAAAACAACACAATTTTAAACATATAATGCATAGTAAGATACCATAAATGACACATATAAGTTAAGAGCATATAGTACACTTAAAACATAGCACAAGTTAATAATAAGATTGCACGAATCATAAAGTCACACAAAAAAATAAAAGAAAAATAAAGCAGGCGTACAAACTATATGCATGCACTGCACTGGCATGAGCTGTTACTTGGATCCCATGTTTGTACCAATTTTTTTAATTGGTTAAAAGATGTTTCCATTCGACAATGATTCGGTAGCTCATTCCACATTTGTGCAGCATTATAGCGAAACGATTTTAAGCCATACTTAGTAGTTCGAATTCTTGGGAGTACTGCTGTTTCCTGTGATCTTAAATCATACTTGTTAATTTTTATATCAATCAAATCATGAAGGTAGCTCGGACTTTTTTGCGAATGATCTTAAATGTTTCTATTGCAATTGTTTTTGTTATTCTTATTTTTAAAGATGGTAATTTAGATTTTCCTTTTCTAAAACATATCTTCTTCTTACTGCTGCTGCATGGTAATTCCCCAATTTAATGTATGACGTAGCATATGATACTTTATAAGCCATAAATAAGATAACATATATATTAATGATAATCATTAAGATTTAGGATAGACCATTTTTCATCTACGATATGAAATTAAATAAACCTAGAATAATCCAACAGCACGAGTTTGCTTAATCTATTTATATCTATATTTATGTTTACATCGCTTAAGCCAGGCAATGGGCAAAGCGCTAGAAGGAAGACGTAGACACTCTTCCCGAATGGACTAAGGCAGTGAGGTCGTTGATACAAATCAGAATTAAGAAACTGAATGAGTCAATCAATGCCCATGCTAAGTCAATCTTTAAAAACCAAAATGTTGCAAAACACTTATCCTACCTACATGACAAATATGTTGTTGTCCCCGCAGATAAAGCCCCAAACAACATTGTAAAACTCATTGCGTTGCTGCTTGGTAAACGAATTAGGTATTGACAATTCACTTGGAAACTCAACATATATCCTCACGACAAAGGAAATCCTGGATAATCATAGGTCTGTTTTATGTTCCTTTGGAATTTCATAATATATATAACTCTTTTATTGACCTGAATTATCATTGATATGGTCGAATAAAAAAAGTTATTAAAGCCTATCAAAGAACCATGATTCCGAAAGGTTTAGCCAAAAACAGAGGTTAGAAAAAATCAAATTTAATTTAAGATCATGACTATATCAATGATAATTCAGGTCAATAAAAATGTGCTGACTACTAGATTAAATTGTTATTGTAAAGAAAAACAAAAAAAAAAGGAAAAAGGACACTTCAGATAGGAAATCCGAAAACCAGCTAATACATATAAAAAAAAATATATAAGTATCTTGCGAAATTTGTAATTTCAATTTAGGTACATAACGTCAAAATGTATAAAATGTACACCAAAATTTTACTAGCTACTTTGTTGGTTATCCAAATTGCACATATGGTTGCCCTACCTGACCATTTAAATGCAACGATGATTGGTAGTGTTGATGCAACACAACTGAACAGGGAGCTGAGACAATATATCAACGAACAGATAAAACAACAGCCTAATTTCAACAAACGACAACCACTCAATTACAGGCTTCCGACTTGGGACAGGCTCATACATACATGATGTGACATGGTTAAACATGATAGTGGGATCCAAACCCTCCCCTAACCTGAGACAGTGGTGTAACGGGACAACATGCATGCATTCAGTCCAGGTAGATGACCATAGTCATGATTATTTTTAATATTTAATCGCCATTTCTGCTCGAATGTTTTTAAAACAAATACCTGCACTGAAAAAAACATTAAGACAGTTGTGAACCGTAATATATGCCCTCTGGTCAGTAAATATAAACTCGAAACCGAAAATTTCACAGTATATTCCCTGTCTGAGACCTCATTAATATATAATATATATTGCAATGTTAAAAAATATATTGTTAAGAAACTCATCATATACCCCAGGATTCAAGATTTGTATACCAGACGTACTTTCCGTTTACAATGGCCTGATCAGCAACGCTCGACTAAAAAAAGTTATAAAGGCCTATCAAAGACCCATGATTCCGAAAGGTTTAGCCAAACACAGATGTTAGAAAAATTTAAGATCATGACCATATCAATGATAATTCAGGTCAATAAAAACAGTGCTGACTACTGGACTACGTCCAAATGTATAAAATGTACACAAAAAGTTTACTAGCTACTTTGTTGGTTATCCAAATTGCAGATATGGATGCCCTACCTGACCATTTAAATGCAACGATGATTGGTAGTGTGGATGCATCGCAACTGAACAGGGAGCTAAAACAATACATCAACGAACAGATAAAACAGGGTGAGTAAAATACTATTTATTAATAGATTCTTTTAAGATGTCTTTTGGAAGTCGTAAGAAATCATAATGCTTTAATGTTTAAGTTGTTAGTTGTTGACATACTCGTTGATATATGCTATATATTTTAAAGGTTAATTGTAATATGCATAATTTTAACTAGATATTTTGCGTCATTATATAACTGTAAACTTTTAAACACTGTCATGAATATTTAAAAAATAAAAAAAAATGATTTTATTTCTCAAGCTGATCAAGGAAAATCATCGGCAAGTTTTAAAGCGTGATTCAATCGAATTATCGGACAATGTTATTCTGAAATGGTAATAGAATGTATGACTTTTTCTCATTGTTGAAGGCTGTACGATGACCTATAGTTGTTAATTTCGTTGTCATGTTGTCTTTTGTGGAGAGTTGTTTAATTTACAATTATATTTTTAGGACATCTTATCTATATTTGTTGTTTAGCCTTTTCGATTGCTTTTTAACCTTAATGCGTTATTTAAATGAGAGTGCTCTCAACTCAAAAGCTCTATCACAAAGGTTATTAGGAAGGACAAATGAAACATAAAATAACAAAAATACTGAAAACTGAGGAAAATTCAAAAAGGAAAGTCCCAAATCAAATGGCAAAATCAAAAGCTGTGTACTATGGGACTTTGAGGTTCCGAATGTTTCATCAGTTCAGAATTCAGTGATTATGATTTATAATAATCCTTTCGAAAATTGGCCGTCTATAAATTTTTATTTTAAAATTATAAAGAAACTAAATGTTCAACTGCCCCTGACAAAGTTGACCTTGGATACCTTTAATGTTTTGGTTTTTTACGGACATTTTTCCAAATTGAATACTGTCAAAACTTCTAACTTACTTATTGAATAGCAATCAAAGATTTGATTGTCATATGGTCATGAGAAAAATAAAAATGTTCACATAAAACAGGGGCATACAATAGAAAACAAACAAATTGGTTTCAGAAACACGTAAAAATGCCCTGTAAATGTAAAAAAAATCTCTTCAAACTAATGTTAATTTGAGGAGGAGAAAATAGTCTTATTTAACATTCTACTTTGACATATCTGTTGTAACCGAATCACTTCAATATTTAATTATCAGATTCCATGCCATTCTTATGAAAATCTATGGCTTTTGTCGTCCACTTATGTTTTTTTTATTTGTCCACTTTGTGTATCCTTGCTTTTTTCAAATTGTTGCTAACCAATATTGGAAATATGTATCACAATAGCGTAGTGGAAGGAAATTTTGCAACCCCAACGGCATTCTTAAAGGATGTGATTTATACTTGATATTGATACATGTAAGTAGATATGAATATTCATTTACATGTAAGTAGATATGAATATTCATTTACATTAACAGGAAGCATCTGTAGTTTGTTATAATCTTGATATTGATACATGTAAGTAGATATGAATATTCATTTACATTAACAGGAAGCATCTGTAGTTTGTTATAATCTTCAAGCCTATAAAAAGAATAAGTGCCCATTCGTATCAATCGTTTCGAGTGGAAGTTAAAACAATGCAGTCCCAATGTCTATTATTATGTTTTCTTGCACTAGTAATATGCCAGGGAACAGAAACTGTTTTAGATTTGTTTCCAGAGTACAAAGTAGTTCAAAGGAGAATGGATGCATTGGAAAATGACAATAAAGCACTGAAGGTAGAAATAGCTCAAATTAAAGGTAAGACATGTAATGCAATAACAGCAGGATATTTGACATAATACTAGTAACATATCTTTACTACATACTAGAAATTCCGTTTTACTATTTCAAAAATAATCCGCCTATCATAATATAAAGAATTATCAGTAATATTTTTTTTTAAAAGCACACCAAAGCATTCTGAATGATTGAAACTGTCCCAAACAACGGAAATTCAATCAACAAAGAGACGTTATATTCATCTTGTATTACCAACAATGATATCCCAAAATTCCTTTATATTCTTCAACAACGAAATTAATGGGTTTTTTTTTTGTCCATTTACTGGAACATTAAAGCGATACTAACATTGTTTGTACGTTCAACGATTTTATAAAATTTATCAACTGGTCGTTATAATAAAAATCGGTTAAAATGGATACATAATTAGAGAAATTGTTACTCTATTTCTTTTTCCAGATTTATCTTATTCCCCGACCGGTTGATTTTGTTTTTTAATAACCGTGTGGTTCCTTTGTTCTCTGTACTTCACTGATCAAAATGTAATTATGAGGTCACATTTGTTTTGCTGTATACCGAATGCATTACACAATACAATGTAATATATTGCCAGATCTTTTAATCTACAAATTACAACACATATCAGCAACATGATTGAATGAACCAACAAAACACTGTTTGTAAATGGTGATAGCGAAATAAACATTGTATTGGTTGAGACAATTCTATGTGACGTTGAACAAAGCTTGATATCACCACCCTCTGATGATCGGGACTATTTCGTGTGATGTGAATCGTTTTGGGCGATAGTGTAGTCATTATTGTGTCCAAAAAAATCAGACGTGAAATCAATCAAGAGAAAAACGTATCATGCTAAAATAAATAATAACATTTTGATTGGTACTGTTAATCAATATTTATGTCGTTTTTATTAATTGAGAAGAAAACAAATCTATACAAAACAAACAAAAATTAAATTAAACGTAAAAACTACGAAAAGTCACTGGTCTGACAAGTGTTTCAAACTGGTCCGAGTTGTATTTTCACCTCTAGATTCCACCTCAAGCTGCAAAGAAGCCATTTTTACCGATATTTCGTTGAAATCCCGTTGTTCAACTATAGAAAAAACATCATAGGAGTTAGTCTTTGTTTTGAACCGACGGTTTATATTTACACTTTGAAACGACCCAAGATTTAAATGCTACCTGTAAGTGTAATTGCAATCCTAATCGTAGGTGTATAACAGTTTCCGCAAATGTCTATTCCTCCACCATATTTCACTGTATTAATAAAGAAAATTATGCAAGAAAAACTGCGGGATATATTTAGTTTTATAAGATTATAACTTTCTAAAACGAAACTCTTTAAAACTTCGAAACGGTGTATGCCAACCTTTGCTTAACTGATTTCAACATTTTAGTTATTTGTCCGGCCTTGTTAAATCTTCGGATGCCAGATTTTGTTTAACATATTTCATTATCTCCAAAAAAAAATACGGATATAAAATTCAAATTTCTTAAAAGAAACTCTCAAGACAATTATCTAAATTGTTAATATCGATATACTTTTCATGCATGTACATCCTGAATATATCAATTGTTATCTTTTTTATCAAATTAGGAAAATTAAACGTTCTAAAACTTTACCCGTAAGAGCCTTATCTTTCATTCCTCTCTATATGTATAGATGCACCATTGTCTCTATATCTTATCCCTTATCACCGTTTTCCTCCAATGTGTCGTGACTTTCTATTCGCTCCTTTTTTTTAGTTAATCAATTTTCTCAGAATTTTTAGATAATCCCGGATTTTCTCAGATAATGTCGGTTTATCTCAGATAAACTAGGATTATCTCAGCTTAATTCAAATTCGAGAAAAATCTAATTTATCTTAGAAAATATAGAAAATTCATTATCTTGAGAAAATCCCGGTTTATCTGAAAATTCTGAGATAAACCGGGATTATCTGAAAAAATCGAGATAATCCCGGTTTATCTTAGCTTAAAGTAAAATAGTGAGATAATCCTAGTTTATCTGAGAAAATCCTAGTTTATCTGAGAAAATCCTAGTTTATCTGAGAAAATTCTAGTTTATCTGAGATAATCTAGGATTATCTATAAAAGTGGTTCAGGCGTGCCATACATATAGATATATCTTTGCAACTGCTTCGGTTCTTATGTATACATCTTTGGGTTTCGACTTTAATCACGTGTCTCGAGGCCAATACAGCAAACCTTGAATCTATACCAGTGCCGATACAAAAACAGCCAGTTGATTGAATGATTCTTTATTGCATTAGCAACAACATTGCTTTAGCATAATACATATATACATATAGGACAAATATGACAGAATACAGAGAACAATTAAATAAATCAAATAATGCAGAGATAACTTATAATAATATGAATAATATATTAACTGATAATTTGCAATATTAGCTTCCATGCAGCTTTAAGATAATTACATAGATTTTTAGTTAAGCTTTTTGACCCAGCTTGTAACAGAAAAATTAGCTTTCGTGTATTTAATAACACTTTAATATTTGTATATTCCCGGCAAAAATGACAAATACAAAATTCGGTTATTGTATATACATTATACATGTATGAACATTACAACTGCATATTTCTACTTATGTTGATAACCTCATCCAAAAATATTCGACTGTCCACGTGATGTTCACAGCACGAATTGCCTGTATTAAATGTCCAATTAACTCGAATAATCGCTATTTTTGCATAGCAATATAATATTTCCCACAAAAAGTCACCAAAAGTTAGCGTGCAATAAATTCCAATATTGCACTAGTGCAATAAATCCTTTAAATTCATGACGTCATCAATGACACAATCTTAGTTTAAACTAATTTTTACTTTCAAATATTATATTGCTATACAATAAAAGGGTTATTGCATGAATATTGGGGAATATTGTCCCTCGTAGAACACCGTATGGCTTTCAACAATGAGCAAAGTCCATACTGCATAGTCAGCTATAAAAGTTCCCGAAATGACAATTGTAAAACTAACGGCCTAAGACAATAACAATCAAAACCAAGGAGTAAACAAAGACTCACAAAACCAAAGGACATTTACATCAACATGTACAGTTATAAATAATAATTAAGAAACAACACGAACTCCACTAAAAACCGGGAGTGAAATCAGGTGCTCCGGAAGGGTAAGCATTTCAACAAACGACAATCACTGAATTACAGTTTTCCGACTTGGGATAGGCTCATACATACAGGATGTGACATGGTTAAACATGATAGCGGGATTCCAACCCTCCCCTAACCTGGGACAGTGGTGTAACGGGACAACATGCATGCATTCAGTCCAGATAGATGACCATGGTCAAGATTATTTTTTTATATTTAATCGCCATTTCTGCTTCGCGTCATGGCTATATCATATATTATTCGATTTAAGAATGTTGTATTTTTTACATAAATTATTTTCTAGTCGTTATTGATTCATTTAGAGTAAGGTAATAGTTGTAATTCAAATTATCGAAAATGTATATGTTAAACCGTCAGATGTTCCTTCACAATGAATAAAGTCTATTCAATTAAAGATGTCATGGTGTTTCGTTTACTAATATTTAGATTATTTTTTTACAGCGTCAAGAAGAGGATGTAAGTATTATTTAACAATACAGAAAACAATGTTTTTGACGCATGCCTTCAATATATATACTGAAGTTGTATAGCTTGCTGTTCGGTGTGAGTCAACGCTTTGTGTTGAAGACCGTACTTTGTCCTATAATGGTTTACTTTTACAAATTATGACTTGGATGGAGAGTTGTTTCATTGGCACTCATACCACATCTTCTTATATCTATTTGAGATTAATGCTAAGAACACTAGTAGTCCCATAACACAATAAAACGTAAAGGCTGTGTTAATTAATCTCTCGAAAAGTTAAAGGAAAACAACATTTGTATAATACTGATGTCATTAGCATATTAATAACAATTATAAGGCAAAACTGGTATAAAGTTGAATAGCATTGAGGACCCAAAATCAACCGAAACGTTGTCCAAAATCAATCAATTTTTTATAGATATATCAGTATACATGCAGCTCATATGTAATATGAATGATTGCAGGTCATGCATGTCCGGGTGTGTCAAAAGTTATCAAAAGTACCAGGATTATGATGTTTTTACTGCTCTGCGTCTTATTGTCAAACAATTTGTATATTTGTCCTCCCAAACGTTTTGAATGGCGTAAATATTTCAGGTAATGTGTGACATGCTCACTGAAAACAGAGTCTTTGGAGAGGTCAGTGAAAATAAACCATCATAGTGTCGGTGTATGTATACCACCTTAGTTGCAAATTAAGTAAACCAAATTAGTGCCAGTGTACGAAATACACTTAAGTAATTGTAAGTTTTAGTAAGCCACACCAGTTTCAGTGTACATGAACGTCTTTGTAATCCATCTTAGTGTGGTACTTAATGAACTTTACCATTGTTTGTGTAAGTAAATCACCTTAGTGTACAGGTTAGTAAATAAAGTTGGCATTGGTTAATTAAGCTAATTAAGTACAAATATTAGTAAACCTACTTAGTGATAGTGCAAGTAAACTACCTAAGTGTTATAAATATCAGTGTAAAAAAAGTAAAATATCAAAAATACCGAAACCATAGGAAATCCAAAATGAAAAGTCCATAGCCTTTCGACCTTAAGGAGGCTCGAGGGTACTAAAAATTCAGCAAATATTTAAAGTTTTGTTTTAATTACAAAGTTTATTTATTACACTTTATATTAGTTTATAATATGGTACTAAAATTAACCTACAAAATCAATTCGTGTTGGTCCCAGATGACTTTTAAAATGTTTATATCATTGGAAGAGCTTCAAATTATCTCCCTTTGATGAAAAATGCCATTCTTTTTTGCATTAAAATTGAAATATATTTTTTTAACTCATCGGTGACCTATACTTTTTATTATTTTTTTTTAAATAAGCTGTACTTAAACTAAACTGTTGTAAAATTTAAGCGATTTCTGTAATTTAGTTTTTTACACAAGACACTACATAAAATCTAAATACTAAGCAACACGAACCCAACTTAAAACTGGATGTGATCTCAGGTGTTCCGGAAGGGTAAGCCATCCTGCTCCTTAAGTTGTGTTTCACGTTTTTTATATAATATTTAATTTTTAACACAGGTCAGTCTGGAGTCTTTGGCGAGCATGCCTATCCAGAGATCAAATTTCCAGCTTCAGGATACATTACTTTTAACCCACCATTTACTGCTGTTCCAGCCTTGGTGTACGGACTATATCTGTATGACACTTCTAAGGACACCAATTCCAGACTGGTTACAGAAGTTACCAATCTCTCTAAATCTGGATTCAATATGAAGATAAAGACCTATCACGACACAAAAATGTGGGGAGCTCGTATTTCCTGGATGGCTTGTCCTTAAGCAACTGTAGATTTGTAACGCAAATATCAAAATAATTTGTGTTAAATAAAAGGAATATCTTTAATCTATATTCTGTTTTGATTATAACTTGTCGATTGAGTCATGTCTTTGTAAAAGAATAACCAACTCTTCATTACAAAGATACTTTTGTTCGTGTTTTTTTTTTTGTGTAGTTATTTTTTATTTCTTTGATTGTTTATTTGTTGTTTTTTTTTCATTTGGGAGAGGAAAGGGGAGAAAAATCCAACCAAGTTACTTTTGAAGAGACATTCAAAATTACTCGGTTCTACATTTCAACTATTTGAAGAGGGTCCGAAGATGGCCTGTGGCAAGGCAAAATTTCTGTCCCTATCCAATATACCCTCATTTTTCAGTGGATGTTTAAATTTCCCCGATCATCATCCCGACCTACCTATTGCAATCATTGTTAACTTGTTCTGGTCCTGAATATACAAGCAATGTTTGCCACTGGACGTTAAGCAACCTACAATCAATCAGTCTATTTGAAGATAACACGGGAAGGCGAATTCAAAACGACAATGTATTGATTCCAACAAACAAATATGACCCTTTACCACTTATTATGCTAAAAAGATGTAACTTCGAGTCTTATAGAATTATCTTTCTTCCCGACTCGTCATTTGTTTTATCATTAGCACATTTAAGTCGCGACCCACAAGTAGAAGGACACCAGATGTTTCAAAATACGAGAGAAAATACCGCTTTAACCTGTGTTAATGACCGTCTTTAAATTTCTATCATCTTTTGTTCCGAATTAAAAAGAGGTCAATTTAAAAATAAAAAAATAAGCAAGCCATAAAACACACCGGCATGCCATTGTAATACTATTCAAAAGAGAAAAGTGACAGTCTGATTTATGAAAAAAAACAATAAACGAAAAACAGTTATGCTATGCAGTAACAAACGTCAACCACTAAATTAAAAGCTTCCGACTGTTGACAGGTTCATACAGAATGTGGTGGGTTTTACATGTGTGTGTGCGCTCTATCCTCCCCTTTATGATGGACAGTGATGTAACAGAACCACATAATAATTAGCTTTACAAATCAGTTTGAAAGGGCTTAACACAAAGAACAAAAACATTTGACAAAATCTTTGTTCTCAATCTAAGAGTACCCAATCTAAGAAATCCAGTATTTTACACTTGAGGTCAAAGGTCAATTCGCACGAAAGTCGGGGTGATATGCGTCACATCGTTTTAAGGTGGTACACGTCCATTTCATGCTTATTCTAATATTTTTGATGAGTTTGCTTTTAGTGTGTCCTGTATCCAAAAATATACTGGAGTAGCAGATTCATGAATATAACGTATCTTAATGGCGAATTTTCATTGAAAAGTTTTAGTTCTCGCTTGAAATTTGTCACACCGTTTTATACACATTCCTGCCATATTGGTAGGATTTCGCACCACGAACAGTTCAAGACTAAACAATGAACGGTACAAAAGAACGCATAAAAATACAAAGAGAATGATGAATCGTACAGTAAAGAAATTTGAAGGTCAGTTTTTTAATGAAGAGTTTGCAAATAAAATAAAACAACGGGTTTCTCATTCGCATTATGTATTTTGAAACAACAGTAAATCACAAAATACACGGTCGCATTGTGTGTAAGAGCCAACCAATTATGGTTAATTTTATGTCAGTGTTGTCAGGAGCAAAAACTTGTTTTCTTAAACTTTGAATACTTAACGGAATTATGTGTCAATTAATCTTTGGTAACAAATACTAGGACTGTATATCTTCCAACCTCGATTCGCGATGCAGCGATTAACGTCCCGGTTATTAATAGAGCATTTGCATTATTCACGTATCAGGATACGTGTACGGATCGATGTATACGTATCGAACAGATTTGTTTACAATAATGACTTAACCCCGATCTCAATTAAAATTAAATGCATTATAAAATATTTTCATCGGGACCAACTTGACTTAATTTATCCTTTCCTCATAAACGTGTTATACGATACGCCGATACGGATACGCCAACACATACTTGATTAACGCAAATGCTCTAATACCCCGTGGCTTAGAACAATTTAAATATTTTGAACTTGAGGTCAGAGGTCAAGCTCGCACGAAAGTCGTGGTGATATGCGTCACATCGTCTTAAGGTGGTACACGTCCATTTCATTCGATCAGGAATTTGTCTTTGTCTGCTCTCTTGAAATTACATATTTCGGTTTTATCTTTCAGTTAAGGAAGTATGAAGATGTTTTGTAAAAAAAAATCTTTTTTTGTATTGGAGTGTTTTTAGAGAAATTATATATTCATGTTAGGCGTATGATATCTTCAAATACCTGAAAAAATGTGATAATGCCTTCGACAAGACTTAAAAGTGCACATTTGAAAGTTTTGTTGAAGAGTTGACACAACAAGGTGGATTATCTAATACAAATTAATCAGATTTAATTGTATTGTTGTAACGAAGTTTGGAGTATTATGATTCTGTCATTGATTGAATGCTTCTCAATATAGGTTACGTGTGCAAAAATTGAATTATAACATCTCGTTGTTACCGTTTTATTTCAGGTTCAAAAAGCTGAATGTGATACAATTAAACTAAGGTTTAAAAGCAGATGGGGATAATTACATTATATTAACCATATTACGGTTATTTAAATTACCCAATACTTTACATCTAGTTCATTTTTGACGTAACTACAACCTATTTTCTCTATGATTTGAAATCAGGCCATAATTGTTACTATAGGAATGTTTTATAAGATCATTTAAAAACAGCATTGGATGAGATGTGTTATATACACTATTTACGTGCAGCAACATTAAATTTACCAATACGACTAATGAATTCCTATAACCATTTCTTTACAATATTCTAATAACACTGTTTTAGTTTATCCAAGATGATGGTCTAGTTAAAGCCGTAAAATATCTTTACATTTCACAAATCTGACAATTAATCATGAAACTATGCCAGTTGTTTTTTCATCATGTTGTTTGAGAAAAGTGTTACATCACAGCGATGGAAATCATTGATTACACTAGTCTAGTGATGTATAAAAACATGTAGATTTATCAAATCTTTACTTTGACAGCCGTTTACCATTTAGTTAGTCATTTTCACATTGTTGGAGTTTTTCTTTTTTTCTTTTCTTTTTTGATGAGGAGGGATCTTTTGGTAATGATTTTTTTTTTTGCCTTTTATATCATTTTTTGTTAATTATTTTGAGTCGTTCTTGCAGTCAGAGTTTTGACGTATATATACTCACATGATAACTAATAAGAGAGGAAGATGCATAGAAGCATTCAATACGATGCGTTGAAAGATACGTTTTGTTTTGTTCACACAACGTTGTCTATATAATGGAATTTGATGCGACTGTCATACAAGTGACAGGTTTAGCTAGCAATAAAACCAGATTCAATCCACCATTTTCTACACAAGAAATGCCAATACCAAGCCAGGAATATGACAGTTGTTATACATTCGTTTGATGTGTTTGAGCTTTGGATTATGTCATTCGATTAGGGACTTTCCTTTTTGAATTTTCCTCGGTCTTCAGTATTTTTGTGATTTGCTTTTTGAATAAAAAAAAACAAACACTAACATTTAAAAGAAAACAAAAAACTTTAAACAAAAAATGATGGCTAAACAACAGTAACCCCGCGAATTAATCGGTGCTACGGAAGGGTAAATAGTAGTTTTTGATACTACCAGCATTAAATGCGTTCCCGAAGGTATCACCAGCCCAGTCGTCATCAGTTCGGTGTTGACACGAATATCAATTGTATGGTCATTTTTATAAATTTACTGTTTGCGAAAGTATAAATTATTCGAAATACAAAAGGATTTTTTTTATCCTAGGCAAAGATAACCTTAACAGTATTTAGCACAACTTTTCTGAAATTTTTGGTCTTCAGTGCTCTTCAGATTATAACTTCTATTAGGCTATTTTGATCTGAGCGTCACTGATAAGTCTTTTGTAGACGAAACACGCGTCTGGCGTATTAAATTATAAGCCTGGTACTTTTGATAACAATTTAAACTACTGGGTCGATGCCACTGCTGGTGGACGTTTCGTCCCCGAGCATATCATTAGCCAAGTAGTCAGCACTTCGGTGTTGAAATGTATATTGATTATATGGTCATTTTTATAAATTTACTGTTTGCAAAAGTATGAATTATTCGAAATACTATGAAACGTCGCACGCTACTGGTGTTACTTTGGTGAAATCACGGACAAGACAAATTCATCTTATTAATTTTTAAACATAAAAATTGATAGTATAAAGTGTCGTGTATCATTTTAAAGCTTTAAAACTCTTCTTTCAGATTATAGCAATTTTGTATATGTAACAGACCATTTTCATTAATTAAAACTCAATAAAACCTTTATTTTGCAATATGATTTCCTTGTCCCGCGTTACACTTTTAGTTTTGTGAAAGTCTGAATACCTTAAAAAACATATGATTTTTTTTATACCAAACAATGAAAAAGTTTGTCTAGAAAAAGCAATTCATAATTGGGCGATGACGTAATGTCGATTTTTTGCTCTCGAAAAGACGGAAATATAAAAGAAAGGGATCAAAATGATACAAATTATGTGTCCCATGCACGAAAGGTTGCCGTAATTTTTTTTAGATTGTCCCAAAAAAGGGAATTTCAGAGCAATCCACAAGTCGAAAGTAAATAATTCTTATACTAGTATTTTGTACAAAGATCACACTTTCGCCTCATGGAATAATCAGGAATTTTTAAAACAAATTCTTTTTATTCGAGTTGAATAGCAATGTCCGACATTTTGTCCCCTTCATACCAAATTAAAAGGTAGGGTTACGTTTTTGGTTTTTTCATGATGTTTATTTAATACAATGCTATTCTCTACATTAAACAAATTATAATGGATAAAAGTACAAAAAATTATCTCTATTTTGATATTAAATTTCCATAAATTAAATCTAGAACACGAGATATCAGATAAAACTAAAATGTCCGATACAATGTCCCCACATACTATTTTGACGTTATTTAATAAAATATACAGAATGTTCCGTCTACATGTGTAGTTGTCATTATTGTGGTTTTCACAAACGATTTGAAATACGCCTATTTTGTTTTGTTGCTTTATAAGAAAACTATTTTAATAAGGACGTTCCAGATTATGAATAAATTTGGTTGACGTTTTTCACGCTTGTAATTGTATACAATATGTATTCGTACTTTTTCGATTCCATTCCAAGAATAGCTGAAGTATTAAATTGAGAATGGAAATGCGGAATGTGTCCAAGAGACAACAACCCGACCATATAACAGAAAACAGCAGAAGGTCTTCAATGCAGCGAGAAATTCCCGCATCCGGAAGTGTCCTTCAGCCGGCCCCTAGACAAATATATATGCTAGTTCAGTGATAATGGACGTCATACTAAAGATGATCTCTCAAACTGCATCATAGGTGTTCTATTCTGTGACGGTTAAAAGCTCATTAGAGCTTATGTTTGTCTCTGTTTGTATACCTTGCCGACTCTAAATAAAGCTTATTTATTATTATTTATTACAGAAAGATCACGGTAACCCGTCAGCGTGGAGGACAAGTGCTCGTCCGTGCCTGATAATTCTTATTACATTTTTTTTTTGTGAAAGAGGGGGTGCGATTGCACCCGACGCACCTCCCCTTCCGACGGCCTTGAAATATTATTTCAAAAAATACTTTACAAGACATCTTAAATTTTTTAGACGATTAAATATTCAGCGTATAATGCTGAAGTCAGGTTAAAAAGCTGTACATGACATAAGACCGTACATTGGTTTTAGCTCGTCATTAAATTTACATTTTTGGCACCGAGATACAGTATCAAGTATTGTATTGGAATTATGCTATAATAATGTTATAGTAGTCTCAATAAAATTAAAAAAAAGTTTGGAGATACTTATTGTGGAAGAATTATAAACTGAGATTTATCTCTTTTGAAAAAGTTTTTTTAAATGCTTTTTTCAAACGCATATTTTTAGTTTATTTTGGGTTTTTACCTAACTTGACCAACGTTCAAAAACTTGTCTTCTTGTAATCAGCATATGGCTTAATACCGGTAATTACCGTGGTATTGTAAAAGTGACATATTCGGGTATTCTAACGGTCGACTTCCTGGCAGGCTTGTTTAATTTAATACACAATGAACAATGTCAATGAATCACGTGCGTCATCGCGAGTGAACCAGGTGTGCACAGGTAAAATTGATAAAATATACCATACCAATTTAAAACTGTCCGTGCCTGTGTACAGAATTTAACCAAATTTAAGAGTGGTTATAAGAATAGGTATGTATAGACCAAATCCCCATGTTATCTAATTTCAATTTTACTTTTATTTATATTTCAGCACCTATTCTTCCGTTCTATATACAATTTTTGGTCCCGTTATATTTTAATCAGTTCGTCCCGTTTATACCCCCATATATGTGACTTCAGAAAACAGTGCTATATTTTAAAACTAATGCCGTGTTTTATTTTTTTATAATAGTTCATTTATTTTACATGTGGAATATGAATCTCTATTAGTAAAACTTCGGACTATACAAATGCAGAATATTCTGTGCAAGTTTGCCTTCGTCTAACGAGATAAGAGAACTGAAAAAAAACCCGTCACATAAAAACAAGCACGCTCAAATCAAAAAGAGAAAAAAATAAGTGAAAAAAATTTAAGTGAATCAGCAAAATTAACAACATTTGATATCGAGTGTATTAGTAATAATTTTTTGTGTTTTTATAGTATAGCTCCTTCCATTATCCAAATGATATCAGATAATCAATATCATTTCATAAGATTAACCCTTCCGACCTCACTAAAATCTGAGACTATGTGTTATAGTAGTATCAGCTAAAATCTAATGCCAAACGCTAGAAGTAAAAATGAAATACAGGTACACCTTTTGTTTGGTCATGGCTTTTAAATGTCTAAATTTAAGTGTTCCCGTACATATTTTGCCTATTTAGGACAATTAAAATGATTTTGTCAAACTAGTTCTATTTTCCCTTTTTATAAAACATAAATAAATGATAGAAGTGTATATCATTTCATTCCGACATTACAACTAAATTTAAGTTCCAGACTTTACCCGGCCGGTTCATTTCTTAGCTTTGAAACTTATTTGAATTCAAATAAAACAGAATCACCAAATATAATTAAATAATTCCACGGCGATTCACTTGTATTTGTCAACACCTTGAAAATGTATTTTAAATTTGTGTATTAAACGAGACCGTCTCCTGTCGTATAATCCACTAATCCGAATAGACAGTCACACCTGGCACGGTGTGCCCCAGAGGCCAAGCTTATTACCGATCTGCAAATAACATTTCACCTTTACACAGGCCTTTCACAGGTATTGTCGGGGAATAATACACACATCACATCACATATACCTAGTCATAGTAGTTAGTAAGAGGTCAATCATGAAGCGTAAACCTATATATATTGTCTTAACAGTTTAAGATTATACTTTAATTTATTCACTTTATCAGTCTGAAAAAGCATATATTAAAGCAAAAAAAATAATAATAATTTCTTGTGCTGTCTGCAAAAATAAATCGAAATATATACGGTAAATATAGAAAATTTATCTCATGAATGTGTACAACTACACGTCTGTGCGTTTTATTTTCTTATTATCGGATGGTTATAAGATATAGCATTAGTCATCGGCGCGCTTACGATTACGTTAAAATATGATTAAAAACCAAGACTTTTAATGATTGTATTTTAAATCCCGGCATGCAAAAACCAGGAGAAAACGTCACGACCTACAGGAAGTAGTCAATATTTTTTAATTAATTATTGAATTTCTCCTTTATTACTGCACATATAGCAACAAAACTTTGGGAATATATATATTATGTCATAATGAACATATTTAAACCATAAGTAAAATATCAAGAATTTTCCCTTTAATGTTTAATGTTGAATCTCTACCGATTCATAGAGAAGGGGTGGGGAGAGAGATTTCCTCGCGGAACTGAAGTGTTTTCCGGATTATAATAGTCGGATCCGTTATAATACAAATTATTAGAAAAAAAAGCTATAAAAATTGTTCCCGCTATTTCCCTTGCATATATTTGTGCAGAACTGCCATATTAGATATGCCGTAGTCCTTTCGCCTTGACATTCTGGAGTGCAAAAATGAGTGCATTTGCAGTGCATAGTTTATTCATAAAAAAATTAATCGATTGCCTTTATAATTAAAATGTATATAAAACAAATGGTTTCAATTCAAGTTACTTTTTTTTATTTTTTATTTGTTTACTAAAGCTTACCATCTGTTATCTAAGAAAAAAAAATAATCCTTTCTTAGGAAAAAAAAATCAATCCTTTGAAATTTATTGTAAAAAGCCATCTGAACAACATGCAACGTTTTTATTTTGGCTTACGTCTTTGAGTGTGTAACGTTAGGTGACACCAGTATCGTGCGACGTTTCTAAGGATTTATCCCAGGCATAGATAACATTAGCTGTATTTGGCATAACGTTTGATAATTTTGGGTCATCAATTCTCTTCAACTATGTATTTGTTTGGCTTTCTAACGGTGAAATAACTCGTGATTGTGTCAGTAAAATTTACGAGAAGATGATTTCCTCGCGAATATCGTATCATCTTTGATATACAAATATATACACTCCATATTCCGTCGTTGCTAGAATGTTGCTGCATAGAAAATGGAACTTTACAATTGGAAAGCATTTAAGTTTTATCATTCTTTTTATACGTACCGAATTTCATAATGTAGACGATAAAATATTAACTTTACTTGGACAATTTTTATCGCTATTTTTATTTCCTCGATTTGAGGACACTTCATCGGTGATGGCAAAATTTAAAATATGCATTTTCCCCTAATTTATGAAACAATGTTATTTTGTATAAAGTTGAATTATCAGCTTTTGATCTTTAATAATAACCTTAAAAAAAGCTTGATACTAAGTTTCAGAGGCTGTAATTCTTACTTTCTGAGAAAAATGCCACAAATATTTCAAATTTATATGTTTCCGAATTATTCATTTTTTATTTAACTTTCTTTTAGTTAAAATAATTATCATGACTGAAATATCTATAACTGCCAAGGAATTTTACAACTTACATTGATTTGAAATGTCAAAAGAAAGAAATCTACAAATTGTAATACTTTTTTAGATAAAAGATCAAATAATTAGCACTTTCGTGAATTAAGAGATAGGAGTATCTTTTGGATAAAATGGGATGATAACCTCTCGCTATTGAGCCCCGCCATCATGTGAGTTCAAGTATTTAAAAGTGTTTGTGTTAAATTATTGACTTGACTGTATTATATCTTATTGGAGGTTTCAATAGAGCATTGATTTGACTGTATTATATCTTATTGAAGGTTTCAATAGAGCATTGATTTGACTGTATTATATCTTATTGAAGGTTTCAATAGAGCATTGATTTGACTGTATTATATCTTATTGAAGGTTTCAATAGAGCATTGACTTGACTGTATTATATCTTACTGGATGTTTCAATAGAGCATTGACTTGACTGTATTATATCTTATTGGAGGTTTCAATAGAGCATTGACTTGACTGTATTATATCTTATTGAAGGTTTCAATAGAGCATTGACTTGACTGTATTATATCTCATTGGAGGTTTCAATAGAGCATTGACTTGACTGTATTATATCTTATTGGAGGTTTCAATAGAGCATTGATTTGACTGTATTATATCTTATTGGAGGTTTCAATAGAGCATTGACTTGACTGTATTATATCTTATTGGAGGTTTCAATAGAGCATTGACTTGACTGTACTATATCTTATTGGAGGTTTCAATAGAGCATTGACTTGACTGTTGTTCGGTGTGAGTCAAGGCTCCGTGTTGAAGGCCGTACATTGGCCTATAATGGTTTACTCTTTTTAAATTGTTATTTGGATTGAGAGTTGTCTCATTGGCACTCACACCACATCTTCCTATATCTAATTATCAAAGGTACCAGGATTATATTTTAATACGCCAGACGCACGTTTCGTCTACATAAGACTCATCAGTGACGCTCATTTCAAAATAGTTATAAAGCCAAACAAGTACAAAGTTGAAGAGCATCGAGGACCACAAATTCCAAAAACGGTGTGCCAAATACGGCTTAGGTAATCTTAAACACATTTATTCTAAAACCATTTGTTGCCATGCTACGGTTTATGCTCTTCTAATATTTTATTTAATGAATGGTTATTATTAATTTTGAATTTACAAGATCGGTCGTTTATATAAATATACAGTGTTAATTTCCATTGTTTAACGCGAGCGTACATTTTAAATAAATAAATTGAATGAAGACTGCGGTTCCTTATTTGTGCATTGTGATTAAAAATTCGTATGTATAATTAGTTTACCATGCAACTCTCACATGGTTAGGTTTGAAATAAAAGGTAAAACCTAGTTTTTAGTGCTTACCGTTTTAATTTATTGACATAACTGCACGACTCGATTCTCAATTGATAGTGGTAAGATAATCGTTGCAAAGAATAAACTGTTAAACTTTTGTGAAAGACGGTTTTAATTTTGCAGTGTTGCGAGAATTTATGTTCTATTTTGAAGGCAATTGAAGTGACCTGCAATACAAGTACCGTTCCATTGAGTTTTGTTATATGTCTTCTGTTTCTGTCTCTGACCTAGTTTTCTGTATTTGGCAGGTGTAGTGCATCATGACATAGTACATTGTTACGTGTACCATGATGAACTTTCGTGCCTGACTTCTCTGTATATTTTTGACATGGAACTATTGACCAGAATATGACTTCGACTCTTGACCTATGCACGTTGGGTGTGTCATCGGGATACAGTGTGTATATTACCTTGACCTCAAAATATAATTTTCAATTGACCTTGCTTCTGAATGTGTGGCATGTAGATGCATTGTCATAAGTTGATGAGTCTAGTGGCAATAGAAACTTCATGTGAGCTTGAGCTTTGGCCTCAATGTACAACTTGTATATTTTGTTCTAATTAAATGAGGAATTGTCTGATTGGCACTCATACCACATCTGATTATATCTATTTTAGATATAAAGATATATTTGTTAGTTTTGTGTAGGACGACTACCCTTTCCTCAAAATCTGCTTTGTGTTTTTTTGATAAGGAACTCTTGACCAGACTATGACTTTTTGACTCTTGACCTCTGCATATTGGGTGTGTCTCTTGGTATGATTACCTTGACGACAAGTCAGGAGTCTCTGTTTTTTGTTGATCTTGTATGTTTTTAATTGTAAGTTCAGTTTTATATTTTGGAGTTTGAACTAGTACACACTTTTTTAGGGGCCATCTGAAGCTCACCTCCGGTCGAAGGATTTTCACGCTTTGTTGAAGACCCATTGGGGCCTTCGACTGCTTTCTGCTCTTTTGTCATGTTAGTGTCTCTTTTACACATTCCACATTTTCATTCTCAATTTTTAAGAATGTTAGGTTCAAATGAAAACTAAATCCTTTGATTTCCGTGAAAAATTTGAATGGGTCTCATTTGGGTCTAAGCGTGACGCGGGATTGCTGACTTTTTGTAAGCGTAACACGATAAAGTCAAATTATTGTGCCGTGAAAACGGGAAGTGAAGTCTAGCGGGACACGGGAATTTACAAAAAAAATGAGAATTGCTTACGTACATAGTGTAAGCGGAATACGGGAATCTGACAAAACAGTAAGCGGGATCCGGGATCAGAACCCCCAACAAGACTCCCATTAGAGAGAACATTTACTGCTTTAGTACAGTTGTGATAGGTAATGCAAAATGTTTTAATCATTTTACCTTAGATTTCATTTCATTTCATGGACATGCAGATATGGATAGTCTGTTTTTACATCTTAAAAATTCACACAGAAGGTATACGCATATCAATAAACAGAACTCAATATAAAGAACCTTTAAAGTACACTTAGACAGAGAGCTCAATCTAGTGAAACACTTTGTTATGCTGGTCACATGTAACTTGAAATATCGTTGTCTGTTACCAAACTGCACCGAGATCCTGAAAAAAATTAAAGTTAATTCTAGAGGTAGAATTCAATGGAAGTAAATAAGCTGTTTACTTAAATAAATGTAAAATATGTCAACGGGCCACAGACGCCCCTGCTTTTGGAAAAAAACATCAATAAACTTCCACATATAGATGCAGGATTCACGTTAATTTGACCGTTTTGTGACCATAAGCATTATGTATAAGTTTCAAAATATTTGGTTACTTGGCAAACTGAAGTTGAAAAACGGTAACAACATATTTAACATTTTCCTGTCTTAAGGCTCTGTGTTGACATTTGTATCATTGGTACTCATACCACATCTTCTAATCTTATATATAATGACTCATGAACAGTAAAAGTGACGCCAACCAATATCGAACTTCTTAGATCTGTGTTATAGGATAATAAGCATTGCGTGTAAGGTTTATAACTTTTGATTGAGTAAAACTTATTTACGAGAACGGAAACGAAAAATTCAGCATTTTCTATGTTTTTATAGGGACACGAATTCTCATAAACGGTAAAAGTGACGCTACCAAATTTCAAATTTTATTTTGTGTTGTGTGGTAATAAGCATTGTCCCAGGTTAGGGGGATGGTGGGGATCCCGCCTTATTAGGTATGTATGTGCCTGTCACATGTCAGGAACCTGTAATTCAGTGTTTATCGTTTGTTTATGTGTTACATATTTGTTTTTCGTTCATTTTTTGTTCATAAATTTGTCTGTTTTTATTCTCATTTGAATTGTATTACATTGTCATTTCGGTGCCTTTTATAGGTGACTTTGAGGTATGACCTTTGCTTATTGTTGAAGACCGTATTGTGACCTATAGTTGTTAATTCCTGTGTCATCTGATCTCTTGTGGAGAGTTCTCATTGGTACTGAAGCCATATTAGGTAAAGGGTGGGGATCCCGTTAACAAATTTAACCCCGCCTTATTCTGTATGTATGTGCCTGCCCCAAGTCGGGAGCCTTTAATTCAGTGATTGTCGTTTGTTTATGTGTTACATATTTAAATTTGTTTTTTTTGTACATAAATTAGGCCGTTAGTTCTCTCGTTTGAATTGTTTTACATTGTCATTTCGTAGCCTTTTATAGCTGACTATTGTTCATGGACTTTGTGCTCATTGTTGAAGGCCGTATGGTGACCTATAGTTGTTAATTTCTGAGTCATTTGGTCTCTTGTGGAGAGTTCTCATTGACACTCATGCCACATTTTCTTTTTTTATATTGTGTATAAGTTTTGTAGTATTTCCCAATATTGGTTGAGGCAAACTAAAGTTAGGAGAACAGGACTCATTTTTTGGGATGTTCGGGAAGGACGGACTAGGGTAACACCTTATGCCTCTCCACTATGGCACCAACACAGAAGTTCTGACTATTGTGCTGGTGATACTAACTCCACAAGCACTGTCATTAACACACACACACACACACACACACACACACACACACAATTTTATTATAAAAATATTTAATCTTAATTTGATTTCCTTTTTTGGGGCCGAATGATTATATGCATCCCCTTCACAAGGAGTCTCAAATTTGACAAATTTATTGTTCGTATACATTTTTGTAATATTTTATAGCTTATTTTTCAACTAATTTTAAAGCTAACAAACTTAAATTGATCATCTCTTTCTTTTTATATGTCTTTTAACATTTTGTTTTGAACAAAACGATTTGTTACATATACTTCACATGTATTTCTATCAAATCTGGCATTATTACAAAGCCAATGTTATAAAACAATTTTAGCGTCTTTGACCTACTTTGTCTTTTTATTCGGATACTTACGGTTATCTTCTCCAAGTTCAACGGGAACATTAGAATGATCTAGAGTAGAACCCAGATGAAACCAAGAAGTTGGGTTGCTATAACCAAACAACCCGGATGTTGAACCAGTTACCATGGTTTCGAACCAAAGAACCAAGGTTCAGAACCAAAAAACCCAGATGGAACCAAGGTTTAGAACCAGTGCCCGGATAGAACCTAATTGCATTCAGAATTCTCTTGACTTTGTATACCATCAACGTATTTTCCAAATCATTTATTTATTTAGTATATTTATATATAATATATATAATATATATAATTAAACCATAAAATTAATTTTTGACTCTTCACATTGAATAATGCGCGAAGAGTCAAAAATTAATTTATGGTTCAATAGATTCAAAATGAATTATTGCCATTCATTATAAATAAATTTCTATCAAAAAAAAAGCTCAAAGAACTTTTTATATCATTTATATTAAAGAATAACAACGTACACACATGTTGGCGTATGAATACACAACGTCAGAGTGGGCGTGTCGCCATAAAAATTGACAACATTGAAAATAAAACTAATAATTTTAACCAATCAGAAGACAGTAAATACACCAAATTTATTTATTATGACATGATACTTAACTCCTAACAGAAGGGATCGTGATTCATATGATAACATTCCTTAAATAGGTTGAATTGGGGTCTGGAGCTGACTGCTCATATTCCTTTGTTAATGTATGTATCATTGCCATTTGCTATTTTTCTTATGTTACCTTTCTTACTTCGTACTCGGACTTTTTTAAACTGAGTTTTATTGTGTGTTTGTTTTTTTCTACATTTGCAAAAGGCATTAGGGGATGGTTAAGATCGCACAAAACATGTTTAATACCGCCGCATTTTTGCGCGTGTCCAGAAACAGGAGCCTCTTGTTTTTGCTAGACTTGTATGCTGTTTTAATTTTATTATGTTTCCGAGTTTAGTGTCATTTCGAACCCCCTCACTTCTTTGTGAGTTTCATATATATACTTTTATCAAGCAAGACAATATATCTCGGCTATCAATTTGTTGACTTTAAAATATATATTGTACTATGTTTATCAATTTGATAATTTAGCACCACTTTTTGTTACATCCTACCTTTGATAACTAATTACCTATTATTTCTGATTTTTTTGTTCACACACTGTTGTCAAGATAATATAATTTAATGTTTCTGTCACATAAGGGAGATGTTTAGCTAGCTTTATAAACAGTTATGCTCCACCATTTTGTACATAAGAAAATGCCTGTACCACGTCAGTAATATGACAGTTGTTAACCGTCCTTTTTTATGTTTATTGTTTTGATTTTGCCATTTGATAAGGACTTACTATTTTGAATTTTCTTTGAGTTCGATACCACATATAAGTACTAAAAAATCGTTATTTTTTTCCAAAAAGAAATCTTGTGCATTTTCGATCTTTTGTGAAGATTCAAAGGTTAGAAAAAGAAAAGAAATTAATGGTTAGTTAATAGATAACGTATTTTTGTCCTGAAATTGGCAAATTTATTCGTCCGTTGAAAACAAAGATAATAACAGTTCTTTACCAGAATATATATTTCAACTTTTCATGTCGACAGACCTGAAAATAATGATTTTGGGAATTGAGCAACAAATTTCGTGTTTAAGTCATAAAACTCTACTTATGAAAAAAAACACATTGATTCCAAACACAATTTTTCAAAAACGATAATATCAGCATGCCGACCGTATGAACGAAAATATATATATTGTTTTGGTAATATGAGTTAGAGGGGTTCATACTTCAGTATATTTTTAGTATTCCATAAGGTACAAGTTATACATCACAGCTAGCCTGTTTAAAACGTATTGATATTTTCGGAGGGTATGTTGTGCTAGCTACACTTTGAAAACCAAGTTAACCAGTAACTTTCTCCGGAAATCGCCCTTACCAAGTCAGGAGTATGACAGTTGTTTTCCACTCGTTGCTTTGGGTGATAACGTTTGTTTGTCAGTTGTCAGTTTTGTTTTTTATTTTGTCTTCCCATATGTATTTGCCTTGTAGTAAGGTATTTCTAGTTTTAATGGTTCTATTTTAATGGTTGTATTTAATCATCGGTTAAATCACTTATATAATTGTTGGGATACACCTATAATGTCCTTAATGATTTCAATTTTCAAATTGTTAAATTCCTTTATATCAGCAAACAAATACCCTCTCATTGATCATATGGCGTTACATATATCAGTTAATACATTATGTTCCTGTATGTTCAAACTATACTGACTTCATGAACCTGGTTTGTAAATAAACTCATCAAAGATACCAGCATTTATTTTTTCATTTACACAAGACGCGTATTTCGTCTACAAAAAACTCATCAGTGACGCTCGAATCTAAAAAAGTTTAAAAAAAAAAAAAAAAAAAAAAAATCCAAATAAAGTACGAATTTGAAAAGCACAAAACCTGCTCCAACACAGTTATTAGGACTGAAATCTAAATTACAGAACCTGTTGTAGTTAACAATACGAATTTGTGACATGTACGATGTGTCTGTATCCCAACTCACTTGCATCATGTCTTTGCAATCTTTTGTCTTTTAAAAGCAGTATAGTTGTCTGATCTATTGTCTCCCGACTGCTTCCTTTTCTTGATTGTGACATTTTGATTAGGTGAACATTAGGATGGAGGGGTTGTCTGATCTATTGTCTCCCGAATGTTTCCTTTTCTTGATTGTGACATTTTGATTAGGTGTACATTAGGATGGAGGGGTTGTCTGATATATTGTCTCCCGACTGCTTCCTTTTCTTGATTGTGACATTTTGATTAGGTGTACATTAGGATGGAGGGGTTGTCTGATCTATTGTCTCCCGACTGTTTCTTTTTCTTGATTGTGACATTTTGATTAGGTGTACATTAGGATGGAGGGGTTGTCTGATCTATTGTCTCCCGACTGCTTCCTTTTCTTGATTGTGACATTTTGATTAGGTGTACATTAGGATGGAGGGGTTGTCTGATCTATTGTCTCCCGACTGCTTCCTTTTCTTGATTGTGACATTTTGATTAGGTGTACATTAGGATGGAGGGGTTGTCTGATCTATTGTCTCCCGATTGTTTCCTTTTCTTGGTTGTGACATTTTGATTAGGTGTACATTATGATGGAGGGGTTGTCTGATCTATTGTCTCCCGACTGTTTCCTTTTCCAGATTGTGACATTTTGATTAGGTGTACATTAGGATGGAGGTCTGATCTATTGTCTCCCGACTGCTTCCTTTTCTTGATTGTGACATTTTGATTAGGTGTACATTAGGATGGAGGGGTTGTCTGATCTATTGTCTCCCGATTGTTTCCTTTTCTTGATTGTGACATTTTGATTAGGTGTACATTAGGATGGAGGGGTTGTCTGATCTATTGTCTCCCGACTGTTTCCTTTTCCAGATTGTGACATTTTGATTAGGTGTACATTAGGATGGAGGTCTGATCTATTGTCTCCCGACTGCTTCCTTTTCTTGATTGTGACATTTTGATTAGGTGTACATTAGAATGGAGGGGTTGTCTGATCTATTGTCTCCCGACTGCTTCCTTTTCTTGATTGTGACATTTTGATTAGGTGTACATTAGGATGGAGGGGTTGTCTGATCTATTGTCTCCCGACTGTTCCTTTTCTTGATTGTGACATTTGATTAGGTGTACATTAGGATGGAGGGGTTGTCTGATCTATTGTCTCCCGACTGCTTCCTTTTCTTGATTGTGACATTTTGATTAGGTGTACATTAGGATGGAGGGGTTGTCTGATCTATTGTCCCCCGACTGCTTCCTTTTCTTGATTGTGACATTTTGATTAGGTGTACATTAGGATGGAGGGGTTTTCTGATCTATTGTCTCCCGACTGCTTCCTTTTCTTGATTGTGACATTTTGATTAGGTGTACATTAGGATGGAGGGGTTGTCTGATCTATTGTCTCCCGACTGTTCCTTTTCTTGATTGTGACATTTTGATTAGGTGTACATTAGTATGGAGGGGTTGTCTGATCTATTGTCCCCCGACTGCTTCCTTTTCTTGATTGTGACATTTTGATTAGGTGTACATTAGGATGGAGGGGTTGTCTGATCTATTGTCTCCCGACTGCTTCCTTTTCTTGATTGTGACATTTTGATTAGGTGTACATTAGGATGGAGGGGTTGTCTGATCTATTGTCTCCCGACTGTTTCCTTTTCTTGATTGTGACATTTTGATTAGGTGTACATTAGTGATGGAGGGTTGTCTGATCTATTGTCTCCCGACTGTTTCCTTTTCTGATTGTGACATTTTGATTAGGTGTACATTAGGATGGAGGGGTTGTCTGATCTATTGTCTCCCGACTGCTTCCTTTTCTTGATTGTGACATTTTGATTAGGTGTACATTAGGATGGAGGGGTTGTCTGATCTATTGTCTCCCGACTGTTCCTTTTCTTGATTGTGACATTTTGATTAGGTGTACATTAGGATGGAGGGGTTGTCTGATCTATTGTCTCCCGACTGTTTCCTTTTCTTGATTGTGACATTTTGATTAGGTGTACATTAGGATGAGGGGTTGTCTGATCTATTGTCTCCCGACTGTTTCCTTTTCTGATTGTGACATTTTGATTAGGTGTACATTAGGATGGAGGGGTTGTCTGATCTATTGTCCCCCGACTGCTTCCTTTTCTTGATTGTGACATTTTGATTAGGTGTACATTAGGATTGAGGGGTTGTCTGATCTATTGTCTCCCGACTGTTCCTTTTCAGATTGTGACATTTTGATTAGGTGTACATTAGGATGGAGGGGTTGTCTGATCTATTGTCTCCCGACTGTTCCTTTTCTTGATTGTGACATTTTGATTAGGTGTACATTAGGATGGAGGGGTTGTCTGATCTATTGTCTCCCGACTGTTCCTTTTCTTGATTGTGACATTTTGATTAGGTGTACATTAGGATGGAGGGTTGTCTGATCTATTGTCTCCCGACTGCTTCCTTTTCTTGATTGTGACATTTTGATTAGGTGTACATTAGGATTGAGGGTTGTCTGATCTATTGTCTCCCGACTGTTTCCTTTTCTTGATTGTGACATTTTGATTAGGTGTACATTAGGATTGAGGGGTTGTCTGATCTATTGTCTCCCGACTGTTTCCTTTTCTTGATTGTGACATTTTGATTAGGTGTACATTAGGATTGAGGGGTTGTCTGATCTATTGTCTCCCGACTGCTTCCTTTTCTTGATTGTGACATTTTGATTAGGTGTACATTAGGATGGAGGGTTGTCTGATCTATTGTCTCCCGACTGCTTTCCTTTTCTTGATTGTGACATTTTGATTAGGTGTACATTAGGATGGAGGGGTTGTCTGATCTATTGTCTCCCGACTGTTTCCTTTTCTTGATTGTGACATTTTGATTAGGTGTACATTAGGATGGAGGGGTTGTCTGATCTATTGTCTCCCGACTGCTTCCTTTTCTTGATTGTGACATTTTGATTAGGTGTACATTAGATGGAGGGGTTGTCTGATCTATTGTCTCCCGACTGCTTCCTTTTTCTTGATTGTGACATTTTGATTAGGTGTACATTAGGATGGAGGGGTTGTCTGATCTATTGTCTCCCGACTGCTTCCTTTTCTTGATTGTGACATTTTGATTAGGTGTACATTAGGATGGAGGGTTGTCTGATCTATTGTCTCCCGACTGCTTCCTTTTCTTGATTGTGACATTTTGATTAGGTGTACATTAGGATGGAGGGTTGTCTGATCTATTGTCTCCCGACTGCTTCCTTTTCTTGATTGTGACATTTTGATTAGGTGTACATTAGGATGGAGGGGTTGTCTGATCTATTGTCTCCCGACTGCTTCCTTTTCTTGATTGTGACATTTTGATTAGGTGTACATTAGGATGGAGGGTTGTCTGATCTATTGTCTCCCGACTGCTTCCTTTTCTTGATTGTGACATTTTGATTAGGTGTACATTAGGATGGAGGGGTTGTCTGATCTTTGTCTCCCGACTGTTTCCTTTTCTTGATTGTGACATTTTGATTAGGTGTACATTAGGATGGAGGGGTTGTCTGATCTGTTGTCTCCCGACTGCTTCCTTTTCTTGATTGTGACATTTTGATTAGGTGTACATTAGGATGGGAGGGGTTGTCTGATCTATTGTCTCCCGACTGCTTCCTTTTCTTGATTGTGACATTTTGATTAGGTGTACATTAGGATGGAGGGTTGTCTGATCTATTGTCTCCCGACTGTTCCTTTCTTGATTGTGACATTTTGATTAGGTGTACATTAGGATGGAGGGGTTGTCTGATCTGTTGTCTCCCGACTGCTTCCTTTTCTTGATTGTGACATTTTGATTAGGTGTACATTAGGATGGAGGGGTTGTCTGATCTATTGTCTCCCGACTGCTTCCTTTTCTTGATTGTGACATTTTGATTAGGTGTACATTAGGATGGAGGGTTGTCTGATCTATTGTCTCCCGACTGCTTCCTTTTCTTGATTGTGACATTTTGATTAGGTGTACATTAGGATGGAGAGGTTGTCTGATCTATTGTCTCCCGACTGTTCCTTTTCTTGATTGTGACATTTTGATTAGGTGTACATTAGGATGGAGGGGTTGTCTGATCTTGTTTCTCCCGACTGCTTCCTTTTCTTGATTGTGACATTTTGATTAGGTGTACATTAGGATGGAGGGGTTGTCTGATCTATTGTCTCCCGACTGCTTCCTTTTCTTGATTGTGACATTTTGATTAGGTGTACATTAGGATGAGGGTTGTCTGATCTATTGTCTCCCGACTGCTTCTTTTTCTTGATTGTGACATTTTGATTAGGTGTACATTAGGATGGAGGGGTTGTCTGATCTATTGTCTCCCGACTGCTTCCTTTTCTTGATTGTGACATTTTGACTAGGTGTACATTAGGATGGAGGGGTTGTCTGATCTATTGTCTCCCGACTGCTTCCTTTTCTTGATTGTGACATTTTGACTAGGTGTACATTAGGATGGAGGGGTTGTCTGATCTATTGTCTCCCGACTGCTTCCTTTTCTTGATTGTGACATTTTGACTAGGTGTACATTAGGATGGAGGGGTTGTCTGATCTATTGTCTCCCGACTGCTTCCTTTTCTTGATTGTGACCTTTTGACTAGGTGTACATTAGGATGGAGGGGTTGTCTGATCTATTGTCTCCCGACTGCTTTCTTTTCTTGATTGTGACATTTTGACTAGGTGTACATTATGATGGAGGGGTTGTCTGATCTATTGTCTCCCGACTGCTTCCTTTTCTTGATTGTGACATTTTGACTAGGTGTACATTAGGATGGAGGGGTTGTCTGATCTATTGTCTCCCGACTGCTTCCTTTTCTTGATTGTGACATTTTGACTAGGTGTACATTAGGATGGAGGGGTTGTCTGATCTATTGTCTCCCGACTGCTTCCTTTTCTTGATTGTGACATTTTGACTAGGTGTACATTAGGATGGAGGGGTTGTCTGATCTATTGTCTCCCGACTGCTTCCTTTTCTTGATTGTGACATTTTGAGTAGGTGTACATTAGGATGGAGGGTTGGTAAGACAAATCGGGAGATCTAGACTGTAATTATGTTGACACAGTCTGTCTCGCGCCTTTTGGAATTCATGGGTTCCTTTTTGTATTTTCTTTTACATTAGTCTTTTTCTTAATCTATTTACGAGATTTGAACAATCACTTAACTTAAAAGGAAACATATATCGTTAACATAAAGTAGACTCAGCAATTTTTAAAGAGATAGGTATACTTGGTATTTTTGTTATTATATTTACAAAAAATATACGGTAAAGGCAAGCTATAATGAGTCTAAAAAATTAAGTGTTTCGAATACAACCCTTTGAATTGAACGGTTAAATGTTTGTAAAAATATTAGCAAGTACTTTCCATCGCATGACATAAAATTTCGTAAGTAATAAACATATCATTATTGCAACAAAATAGAGTTTTGATAGTGAACAAACACTTTATTTTTTATTTCTGTTTTTTGTTTAAATTTTGTATAATTTCATTGAATAGTGAAATATTTGTTTTCCGTCCACATATCTGCTTTGTCCGCATTTAAACGTATGTATTTATCTTTGAAGTACTGTCTATGTTTCGTCATTACTTTTGGTAATATCGATTACGTTAAAGCTCATGTCAAAGAACTCTAACAACCGAAGTTATTGTCAGTCTTATAATATTTCATTTGTTTCAAACTAATCAAAATATCAGCTGCACTTCAACGTCATCATGGACGCAAGTTGTCACATGCAAAAGATATCTTTTAGATTTGTTATGTCATTTTGAGCTATTTGATACTTGAAAGAAACTACAGAAATGAAGTTTAAGAAGCCATGTCTGCTAAGAATGTGACGTCATATGCTTTGTTGTAGAAAATTTACAAATGAGTTACATTAAATTTTTGTTCTGATAAAAATTGTATTCACTGATTCACATATTATTGCATATATAAGGAGTTTATGCCTTTGGCGTTTGTTTTTTAAGTTGTTTAGTTTGCTTCATATTCATGATAATGGAATTGAACATAATGATAATTATGAAAATTTATTTAGTGCCCAATATAAAATAAAACTGTAAGACGCTGTACATGCATACTTATCAATGAGAGAAAAAAAACACAGCAAAAAACAAACAAGAAATACTGATATAAACATAATTGAAAATTGAATAGAATTTGAAAAGGTCTGCAATGGAAAAAAATCTTAAAGCACCTGCTTTGAGATTTAAAGTTTATGATTTTTAAAACGTAGGCAGTGTGCTACAGAACTCTGTAGTCTAGAAGATTTCGGTTTATTTGTTATTTGAAATTGGGCTTTGGATAAGCTTTCAGAAACGGCAAATACTCTTAGAGTGGTACTTTTTCTAGTTTTGTGTATAGTTTGTTGTTGGTGTTGTTATCACTTATTACAATTTGATTATTCATTAAGAATAAAAGAGATGTGTTGTGATTTTCAAGCTCTTTTCAACTGATTTTAAAGTTTGCTCTTTTATTGTCACAATAAATTACTATCAAAGATTATTAGAAGGTTTGAACTCAAAAACACAATTTAAACGGTTTAACCCCATAGCGTTCTTTTTGTACCTTTACCATGCCATTTGTTTCTTTTTTCATTTCATTTAATGGTTTAATTGTCTCATATAGCGCACCCTCTTATTTTCTTAAAGCGGTTTCCATAAAATGTTTAAGAAATGTATATTTTTTATTGATCTAAATAGTTCTTTTCGTACGAATGACATAATAGTAAAGAAAAAATTAAATGAAAAAAAAGTTCTAAATTATCAACCGATTTTGTTATGACACACACAATTCGACGATATAACCGCATTATAGATAAACTGGTAAAAATTTTCATCTCGCAAAAATTCTAAGACAGATTTATAGTTCGTGTTTTCGAAACAAATTTTTTTTTCTTTCAAAAAACTTTGCAATTATAGATCCATAAAGAAACTCTCAGACATAATAACTTTATATATTTTTTTTTCAATAGAAAACAGTAAATCGTTCACAGGACAGATAAAAGTTAATGTATTCTTTTCTTAATATTGTTAAATGAAAAGATTGATTGAACAATATAAAGAATCCGGCAATTCACTGTGACATAAAGTAAATGAAATGATTTATTATTCTTCAAATCTTTGATTTTTTTTTATTGTATCTGTTTTCATGAAATAAAGTGCTTCCTTTGAAATTAATTTGTTTTGTCGTCAGTTTATTTGATTACTTGTAATTTTCTTAAGAAGGCACACATTTTGATTGTTTTATTACAGAAAACGGATTATATCATTCATTTGATTTTTGCAAACAGCCACCAAATCATATTTATTAAATGAAAAATCTATAAATTAGAAATTCTAAAGCCTTGAGCATTGATAAAAATAAATCGTGCGAACATGAAAGGATGGCAAATTTATTAAATAGTTCTATGTAAGTCTATAAAAACTTATTGATATGTAAAACAAACAAGAGGCTCTCAAGAGTCTGAATCGCTCACCTTAATTTTTTTGGTTAAATCTCTCATCAATGATTATTTTGGCTTTTCAATTTATTTAAATGTTCTTTGAATCGTCCTATTTTCTTCAAAAGCAAAAAAAAAATCATTTTCTCCTATGTTCTATTTTAGCCATAGGAGCTATGTTTCTGACATACAAGGAAATGAAATATAAAATTTATACTAAATACTCTGAAACTCATTTAGCCTAAGTTTGGCTGAAATTGATACAGCAGTTTCAAAGGAGAAGATTTTTTAAAGTAAGTCAACATGATGAACAAATTGTGAAAAAAGTCTTTAAAGGGCAATAACTCCTTAAGGGGTCAATTGACAATTTTGGTCAAATTGACTTATTTGTAGATCTTACTTTGCTTAAATTTTTTGCTATTAACAGTTTATCTGTATCTATAATAATATTCAAGATAATAACCAAAAACTGCAAAATTTCTTTAAAATCATCAATTCAGGGGCATTATACCTGCAAAACCAGTTACCCAATTCGGCTGAAAATTTCAGGACAGGTAGACCTTGACCTAATAAATACTTTAACTTCTTGTCTTATTTGCTCTAAATGCTGGAGTTTTTGAGATATAAGCCAAAAACTGCATTTTACCCTGTGTTCTATTTTTAGCCATGACGGCCATGTTTTTTGACGAAATAAAAAATAAAGCACAAACTTTTTTTATACACCCTACTGATCATTCAGTTGAAGTTTGGTTGAATTTGGTTTAGTAGTTTTAGAGGAGAAGATTTTTTAAAGTTAGCAAATATGATGAACAAATTGTGAAAAATTGTCATTAAAGGACAATAACCCCTTAAGGGGTCAATTGACAATTTTGGTCGTTTAACTTATTTGTAGATCTTACTTTGCTGATCATTTTTGCTGTTTACAGTTTATCTTTATCTATAATAATATTCAAGATAATGACCAATAACTGCAAAATTTCCTTAAAATTACCAATTAAGTGGCAGCAACCCAACAATGGTTTGTTTGATTCATCTGAAAATTTCAGGGCTGATAGATCTTGACCTAATGAACATTTTTACCCCATGTCAGATTTGCTCTAAATGCTTTCGTTTTTGAGATATAAGCCAAAAACTGCATTTGACCCCTATGTTCTATTTTAAGTAACGGCGGCCATGTTTTTTGACGGATCAAAAATCGAAGCACACACTTTGTGCAAGATAATCTAAGGAACAATCATGCTAAGTTTCATCCAAATCCATACAGTAGTTTCAGAGGAGAAGATTTTTAAAAGTTAGCAAATGTGATGAACAAATTGTGAAAAATTGTCATTAAAGGACAATAACCCCTCAAGGGGTCAATTGACAATTTTGGTCATTTAACTTATTTGTAGATCTTACTTTGCTGATCATTTTTGCTGTTTACAGTTTATCTTTATCTATAATAATATTCAAGATAATGACCAAAAACTGCAAAATTTCCTTAAAATTACCAATTAAGTGGCAGCAACCCAACAATGGTTTGTTTGATTCATCTGAAAATTTCAGGGCTGATAGATCTTGACCTAATGAACATTTTTACCCCATGTCAGATTTGCTCTAAATGCTTCCGTTTTTGAGATACAAGCCAAAAACTGCATTTGACCCCTATGTTCTATTTTAAGTAACGGCGGCCATGTTTTTTGACGGATCAAAAATCGAAGCACACACTTTGTGCAGGATAATCTAAGGAACAATCATTTTAAGTTTCATTCAAATCTATTCAGTAGTTTCAGAGGAGAAGATGTTTGAAAAATTGTTAACGACGACAGACGACGACGTCGACGACGACGACGACGGACGCCAAGTGATGAGAAAAGCTCACATGGCCTTTTAGGCCAGGTGAGCTAAAAATGACATGGATTTTAAAGTATGCCCGGATTTCTTAATTCGTTTAATGCGTATTGCAAATATTCTGCTGCTTTATAATTGAAAATTTTATCATCATTCGACATTTTAAGAAAACATAATACATATCGTTGGATTTGCATTATATAACAAACAAGTTATATCACATTGACAGTGAAAAATCATTTAAAAAAGAGAAAGCAGAAGGGGAGCAATCAAAACACGACAAAAATTATAAATACAAAAGATACACAAAAAACTAAACATCAAACTTCCAAAAACTGACGATAATTTCAAAAACGAAATGGTATAAATGACTCAAGATGATCTTAGAAATTTGAATGAGGTGGAAGGTAACAAAGATTTCATAACTCAATAGTCAAAGGCAAACTGACAATGCCATGATATACTTTATTAGAAAAACGATCTTAAGACAAACAATTATCTACAGAACAAAACATAAATAACTTAATACTGAGCAACATGAACCCCGACAACACAGGTTGTAGTCTTTCTTAGAAATTCTGGAGTTTTAACCGATCATTTTCCACGTGTGATACAGGGCTACGTGATGAATTCGTACATCAGCACATTCGTAAACAATCGATCATTTTATAAAATGATTTAACCCTGAGACTTGAACAAATATCAAATTGTAGAATTGTATCAAGTTTTTAACAACGAGGATGGACATGGAAGTATCAAAAATATTCAGCACACAAATATATAAGAATGAAGCAAACCGGAATTTCTATTGGAAGTAATATAAAAAAGAAGATGTGGTATGATTGCCAATGAGACAACTTACCACAAGAGACCAAAATGACACAGACATTAACAACTATAGGTCACCGTACGGCCTTCAACAATGAGCATAGTCAGCTATAAAAGGCCCCGATAAGACAATGTAAAACAATTCAAACGAGAAAACTAACGGCCTTATTTATATAAAAAAATGAACGAAAAACAAATATGCACCACATAAACAAACGACAACCACTGAATTACAGGCTCCTGACTCGGGACAGGCACATACCAAAATAATGTGGTGGGGAATTTCTATTGGAAGTAAAGCTATATTTTTTTTTCAGTCAGGTACGAATAATTCGGTTAGGAATGTCTTCGGAGTCAAATTGTACAAAAAGATATAAATTGTATTGTTTTGCACAAACTGTTTCCCAAAGCTAGAAATAAAAATTTTTTTATGAATTTATTAAAATAGTTATCAAAAGTACCAGGATTATAATTTAGTACGCCAGACGCGCGTTTCGTCTACAAAAGACTCATCAGTGACGCTCATATCAAAATAGTTATAAAGCCAAACAATACAAAGTTGAAGAGCATAGAGGATCCAAAATTCCAAAAAGTTGTGCCAAATACGGCTAAGGTAAAAACTTTTACAAAAAAACTTCGAAAATATAGTAATAGAGATCTTTGATTTTCTGCTTTTAGTAAAATGATTGTATAGGCAATGGATCATATGGCTATTCTGTTAAAAAGGAAAAGATAATACATTAACCAGAGAATGAGTTATATTAACAATAGATAAGATGTTTGATGGCGTTTATAATATGCTACTAAAGACACCCCATTACAATGTTATCAAGAAATTCAAAGAGTGATATGAAATGAGTGTACCACCTTGTTTCTGTGAGTGCCATTTGCTTTCGAAATCGGATATGTATGTTTTTATAATATATCCATATCAAATAATGGTTATTGCATTGCATACGTTTAATATATTAGTGGGTATTTTTTTTTCATTTTTCTCATACAAATGTGTTGATGATGATTTTATGGATCTTCTTCACATCTAACTTCATATAACATTGACGTTGGTATATTTGTATATACTAATACATCTAACTTCATATAACATGTATCTATGATGAGTGTATTTACATCCTTCCGTTACAGGAAATTGTTACGGCCAGAAATCGCCTTTAAATTGTAGCCAAAAGACTCAAATCAATAGTAAAATTTAACAATATTTATTATACAAAAGTTTACAAGAAGTATTACACAAATATTACTGTTAACTTAACTGTCAAAATATGAGTCCAATCTTTTATCTTTATCTGTATCCGGATATCTTTCGGAATCCAATCTGAATATTACGTTCACTACTACGGTCACAATCCAGTATGATGTTGTTTGTAGAATTAAAGTGTCAATCCAAATGCGGTGAATACTAATGTCTATCGATGTCTAAGTCCAAGCCCAAGAGTGAGTCTTTAACTTTAGTGTCTGTATATATATAGTTGTCATGGAAGATTCTAGAACAGTCTATAATGGAACATCCTAGAAAGTTACAACAGAAGTTTCTAGTAAAATGTAAAAGTTTATATAACGCATCTTTTATTAGGATCATTCTGGAAAGTTCCAATCATTCTGTAATTGTTCCAGTGATTTCTAAACTGCACAGTTCTAAGATTATTCTGTAAACAACTATCAGGCCACACAACACAAATTAGGCCAACATAAATAAATACAATAATTACAATATCATAACACCTCCCCCTTAAAAGAAGTTTTAGTGTAACAAAAACTTATCATGAATAATATGAACAAAAATACATAGTATATACAAAGTGTTTTAATAAGCTCTAGATAAAGCATCTGCTATTACATTATCTTTACCCTTAATATGTTTTACAATTACATCATATTCCTGTAATAATAAACTCCACCTAGTCAACCTCTGATTCTTGTTTCTCATTTTATGTATGAAGGTGAGAGGATTATGATCAGTATAAACAAGAATAGGATATACAGTGGGATTCAAATATACATCAAAATGTTGAAGTGCTGACAACATGGCAAAACACTCTTTTTCAATAGTTGAATAATTTTTCTGATGTTTATCTAATTTCTTGGAAAAATATGATATAGGTTTCTCAACATTATCATCTGTCTCTTGATATAAAACAGCTCCAATTCCTACATCGCTTGCATCAACGGCAAGTTTAAATTGTTTTTCAAAGTCTGGAGTAATCAGAACTGGACTATTAATTAAAAGTGATTTGCTATTTTCAAAAGCGTTTTGACAATTTTTACTCCAGATAAATTTAGAATCTTTTCGTAAAAGATGAGTCAGTGGTTGAACCAAAGTAGCAAAATTTGAACAAAATTTTCTGTAAAATCCAATTATGCCTAAATATCTCATAAGTTGTTTTCTATTTGTAGGAGGAGGAAATTTGGAAATAGCTTCCACTTTAGCCATAATAGGTTTCACTTGACCTTGGCCAACTGTACGCCCTAAATAATCAACAGTGGCCTGACAAAATTCACTTTTACCAAGATTAACAGTCAAATTTGATTGTGACAATCTATCAAAAGTATCATACAAATGTGTTAAATGCTGTTCCCAGCTATCACTACATACAATTAGATCATCAATATAAGCATAACAAAAGTTTAAATCTTTTATAACATTATTGATCATTCTTTGAAATGTAGCTGGTGCACTTTTCATGCCAAACGGCATTACAGTATATTGAAATAAGCCATCTGGTGTAACAAAAGCTGATATTTCACGAGCTCTCTGTGTCAGTGGAACTTGCCAATAACCTTTCAACAAATCAAATTTGCTCACAAATTTTGCTTGACCAATGTTGTCAATACAATCGTCTATCCTTGGAATCGGATAGGAATCAGATTTTGAGACTGAATTTAATTTTCTGAAATCAGTCACGAAACGAAAGGTTTTATCTGGTTTTGGCACAAGGAGACAAGGAGAGCTCCATTCACTGTTACTCGGCTCAATAATATCATTGTCAAGCATATATTTAATTTCTTTTCTCATAACTTCAAATTTGAGTGGATTAAGCCGGTAAGGATGTTGCTTAATTGGAGAAGAATCTCCTACATCAATATCATGACAAACAGCAGTGGTTTTGTTTGGCACATCTGGAAAAAGATTTTTAAAAGAAAATACCAAAGTTTTTATTTCTTCCCTACGATCAAAAGACAGATGTGCAAGTTTTGAGTCTAAATTTGACAAAATTTCTGAATTTTTCAATCTAACTGTCTCTTCCATAGTTTTAGAACTAAAAGGTGGTTCAATTACATCTGGTTTGTCATGATTGTTCTCAAATTTAACCATGCCTAAAGTGGCAACTGGTTTACTCTCATATTCATTAGTATGCTCAAAATATGGCTTTAACATATTAATATGACACACTCTGTTTTGTTTACGCCGACCTGGAGTTTTTACAATATAATTCAAATCATTGATTTTACTCTGTATTGTATAAGGACCACAATATTTAGCCTGTAAAGGATGTCCAGGGACTGGCAAAAATACAAGTACCTTATCACCAGGCTCAAAAACTCTATCCCTGGCATCTTTATCATACCAAATTTTCATCTTGTTCTGTACATTTTTTAAGTTTTTCTGAGCAATTTGACAAGCAGTATACAATTTTTCTTTAAATTTAGATACATAGTCTAAAAGATTCAAGTCAGTATGTTCAGTAAGCCACTTTTCCTTAATCAATTTTAACGGTCCCCTTACAGTATGGCCAAATACCAACTCAAAGGGACTAAATCCAAGGGGTTCTTGAACAGCCTCTGGGACTGCAAAAAGTAGAAAGTGAACTCCATCATCCCAGTCTCTGTCAAATTGAAGACAAAAAGTTCTTATCATGTTCTTCAATGTTTGATGAAAACGTTCTAAGGCACCTTGAGATTCTGGATGGTACGCACGTGATCTATACTGAGCAATCCCTAACTGGTACACGACTTGCTGAAATAATCCTGACATGAAATTTGATCCCTGGTCGGACTGTATAGACTAAGGAAGTCCTACTAATGTTAAAATTTTGATAAGTGCTTTGACTATAGTAGGTGTCCTTATATTTCTTAGCTGAATAGCCTCAGGAAAGCGAGTGGATGTACACATGATTGTCAATAAATACGCATTTCCAGTTTTGGTCTTTGGTAAAGGTCCAACGCAGTCAATTAGAACTCTGCTGAAAGGTTCGTCAAAGGCTGGAATAGGCAGAAGTGGTGCTGGTGGTATTTTCTGGTTAGGCTTACCAACAACCTGGTATATGACATGATTTGCAGTATTCTGCAACATCATTTCTAAGTCTTGTCCAGTAGAAATGCTGCAAGATCTTAAGGCAAGTCTTCCTTATACCTAAGTGTCCAGCCAAGGGGGTGTCATGGGCAAGACCAATAATTTCTTGCCTATAAACTTTAGGCACCACCACTTGGTATACCACTCTCCATTCCTCCTCTGGGGTAGCATCAGGAGGCCTCCACTTCCTCATTAAAATGCCGTCCTGATGGTAATAGCATTCGGCCACTTTGTCTGCTTCCTCCTGTGGTTGAGCCCTCTTGCGGAGCTGAAGAACCTCAGGGTCTTTATTTTGTTCTTCCAAAAGGTTCTTTCTGTTTAATGAATGACTGTTTACGTCTGGCCATGGCATAATTACATTCTTGTTAACATTAGGTGGTCTTATTATGGCCTTTTCTGAGCTACCAGGACCTTCAATGTCGGCTAGGAAAGTGTCAGAAAGGTCCATGTAATCAAACGGGTTTTCTTGCAAATCCTCATCTTGTTGTTTTCTAGCCATCGCTCTAGTGACAACACAAGCTGGATACAATCTTCAGGTGATTTAACATCCACCACCGGTTCACTGGTAACAATAGGTTCAGCAACCACTTTGTTCCTAGCTAGATCATTTCCTAGCAATAATGTAACACCCTCAACAGGGAGATTAGGACGAACACCCACAATAACTGGTCCAGTTATCAAATCTGACTTCAGATAAATACGATGGAGAGGAACATCTATACAACCTAACTCTACACCTTGTAACAAAACGGAGGCACCAACAGAAGTCTTCTCGGACAAAGGCAACACACCTTCTAACAATAAAGACTGAGAAGCTCCAGTGTCCCGTAAAATCTTAATAGGCTGAAGAGTGGTATCGTCAACAATAGAAATAAACCCATCAGACATAAAGGGTTTATATTCCTCCATGTAATCACAAAAACTGGACTTAAAAGCCTGACTCGCAGGACATTCCAACGTACTGGTAATATAAGGTGTCGTACAAGCACTGGACTTCGGCTTATTATCTCGTTCATTCTTCTTCTGGAGTCTAAAACAATCAGCCATCAGGTGACCATTCTTCTTACAATAAGCACAAATCAGTGACTTCTTCTCAAAAGTATCAAATTTTGGACTAGACATATTATAACTGGACTGACTCTTATTCTGTGCAATAGGTTTACTATCAGTATGCTCAGTGCTTTGATTTTTGTAATTTCCACTTGAAGTATTAACATTTTGACCCTTAAAACTTCTTTTATGTGAAAGAGTATAATTATCTGAAATTACAGCTGCATCATGT
Organism: Mytilus edulis; assembly: GCA_019925275.1. Classification (NCBI taxonomy): domain Eukaryota; kingdom Metazoa; phylum Mollusca; class Bivalvia; order Mytilida; family Mytilidae; genus Mytilus; species Mytilus edulis. The sequence continues at coordinate 93,913,860 of CM034356.1, read as the reverse complement.
ATTGTCCCAACAGTTTTGCCGTCTAAATGTGTTTTTAAGTCTAAATGAACACATTGTTTGAACTCTTCTAATAACATCAATTGTCTTAGGTTATCAAAATTGTTATCTGTTTTCTTTGAAGTAAGCCATTTATCAAATAGATCTTCTTTTTCCCGAGCAAATTCCACATAGGTTTGTGAATCAAACTTTTTATAAGATCTAAATTTCTGTCTATATGCTTCTGGTACTAGCTCATAAGCTTTCAAAACTTCCTGTTTTACCGTGTCATAATCGGAACTTTTTTTCTGATGGAAGTGCGGAGTATATTTCAGCGGCCTTACCCTCAAAAACACTTTGTAGCATTGTAGTCCAATATGGCTTTGGCCAATTCATATTATGAGCAATTTTCTCAAACTGTGGAAAATATTTATCGACTGGTTTTTTTCACAAAATCTGGGAACCAAACGTATATTTTTCGCTGCATCAAAATATTCTGATTTCGGCTGGACTTTAGTGTTGCTTTCTTCCTTGACCATTTCAATTTTCATTTTCTCCATATCTAGTCTTTCCTTTATTTCAAGTTCTTTTAACTTCATTTCAAGTTCTTTTAATTCAAATTCACCTTCTTTTTCTTTTTTATCCATTTCCAACCTTTCCTTCATTTCCAGTTCTGCCTGTTTTAATTTAAGTTCATCTTCTTTTCTTATCTCCAGTTCTTTTAATTTGAGTTCATGTTCTAATTCAAGCTGTTTTAATTTAAAGGCGTCCATATTTTCGACCTTAAGTTCAAGAGCCTCTTCACCTAAAATTTCTGCGTCAAATAATTTGTCTATTACCAAATTTTTTATAATTTGTTTTCTCATAGATACTTTAAAATTTAATTTCAGATGTTTAGCGAGCAACACTAATTCCTCTTTCTTTAAATTATCAAACCCCTCCAGGTCTGGCGTTTCCAAAAATTTACCGGCATCAAATGCCATCTTGTAGAATTTTGTTGGCTAGTTATAATAAAAATATTGAATAAATTTTGAAAAAGATATTTTCGTTATCCCGGACGAGCCCCCAATTTCTGTTACGGCCAGAAATCGCCTTTAAATTGTAGCCAACAAAAGACACAAATCAATAGTAAAATTTAACAATATTTATTATACAAAAGTTTACAAGAAGTATTACACAAATATTACTGTTAACTTAACTGTCAAAATATGAGTCCAATCTTTTATCTTTATCTGTATCCGGATATCTTTCGGAATCCAATCTGAATATTACGTTCACTACTATGGTCACAATCCAGTATGATGTTGTTTGTAGAATTAAAGTGTCAATCCAAATGCGGTGAATACTAATGTCTATCGATGTCTAAGTCCAAGCCCAAGAGTGAGTCTTTAACTTTAGTGTCTGTATATATATAGTTGTCATGGAAGATTCTAGAACAGTCTATAATGGAACATCCTAGAAAGTTACAACAGAAGTTTCTAGTAAAATGTAAAAGTTTATATAACGGATCTTTTATTAGGATCATTCTGGAAAGTTCCAATCATTCTGTAATTGTTCCAGTGATTTCTAAACTGCACAGTTCTAAGATTATTCTGTAAACAACTATCAGGCCACACAACACAAATTAGGCCAACATAAATAAATACAATAATTACAATATCATAACAAAATATATTGTCTAATTACACATAGTCTACAACACTTTATGCAGAAAATAATAAACGAGTTTTAAGATAGTAGTACACACAACTCAATAAAGATAACGAACAATTGTGCAATGGAAACACCGAGATAGAAAGAAATGGATTTACATATTAAAAGCCATTATTGTCAAATTCCATGTGGTTTTTTTTTAAAACAGAGGATTCCTTAACTGTGCCATCATTTAAATAAAAAAACTTGTCCGTTCCAGGATTGATAAAGAGGGCAATAAAGAAAGTATTAAGTAAATTTAAGATCTTTCAAGTACTTATCTCAACAAAAAACAGACATGTCACCTTGGTCAAGGATCAGACACGACCAATACTGCCTATTAGTTAGTGAAAATGAAATAGCTCTCAATAAGAGTATCACCTTCTTTAGATATTGAGAGGAGAAGTACATTTTAGGCTAGAAAGACATACTGGACAACATTTTGAACAGTTGATTAAAAAAAATAAGTGTGTAGGAAATGTCAAAGTTCATCAACAATTGATGTATTTTTACAATTCATTTTTCCTAAACAGACTACTACCAAAATATGAATATAGCTGTCTAATTTTGGATCAGTGTTCTTCTGAATTTTATCAAAATGTATCTGAGCATGCTAAAATTGCTAAGTAAATCAACTGCAACCACTTTTAAAGTCATAAGAAACCTCAAATTAAAAAAAAAAGTAATGCATATATTTTTTATAACTCAATGGATAGTTTTCTTTATAAAACTTATGTACGTATACTTTTTTCTGAAGAAAATTCTTTAATTGATACATATTTTGAAGAAGTTTACTTTATTGTTATTGCTTATTTCCCCGTCATATTTCCCGACATATTTTCCGTATGCAAAGTGACCTCAGTGTGACCCATCTCGCAAAAATCTGGTGATAGCAATACGCACTGATGTTCTAAAAACTGTTATCTGATTGTACATGTTAAACACGTGCTCAATGTCCATGATTTTTGTGGTCTGTTGACAAACAGGTGACAATCGTTAAACTTCGTTAAACTTCGGCTTCAAAACACGAACTTTAATTTCCTGCCATATTTTCACAACATCTCTGACCGATTGAAAAAAAAATGACGATTATACGAAATTTATGCGAAAAAAAAATGATTAAATCGTACACAGAAGACTAAGTTTATGATGTTTGTATGCATTGGCTCAAGAACTGGAATAACATTATTTTTCAACGGTCACTCGTTTATTATGACTTTACACCATTTGTTTTATTTTTAAGTGATAAGATTATCACTCAATTTGGACTGTTGTACCACTATTTTGAAATTGTACCTCTTATGTCTGTTTGTTTTGTTCACATGTCAATATAAGGGAATTTCATGTGACTGTCGTACAAGTTAGAGGTTTCACTAGCTATAAAACCAGGTTTAATACACTATTTTCTACACAAGAAAACGCTTGTACAAGTCAGGAATATGACAGATGTTATCCTTTCGTTTGATGTGTTTGCGCTTTTAATTTTGCCGTTTGTAAATAAAGTGATATATGTACCAATTCTGTCAGATAGCAGATAATGCACTTGCTCAGTCTAGGGTAGAGCTTAAAATATTGAGTAACTAAATAACTTGTATTTCTTATGAAGTGCTAATTGAGGTAGTTATTTATCAGTATGCCCTATTAAAAGTCTTGAGTTTAAGAGTGTAACTCATCCTTATCGAAACATTCTGTGGCATATACCGTATATATGTAAACAAATAAAGCTACAATATGTAGTTCTTTGTAATTCATTAGTTTGGCGTAACAGCCGAAAACATCAATGTTGCGAAAGCCTCTATTTCCCCCTTTGCAATTGGTGTGTATTACCAAAAGAACATTAATTATAGACCCGAAGCTGCAGTATCGTTTATTTGAGGTTCACTATACAATAAAGGCAACAGTTGTATACAATATGAGATGCAATTGATCTCTGAAAATGGAATATTGCTTAAAACTACCTCATCAATGATTAAAAAAATGCCCAAAAAGTTAATACTTATGAACAAAAGTGATATGCTGTCTGCGTAGTTGAAAATTGTTTTATCCCTATGATGTAGATTGAATGATTAATTGTTTGATTTGTGTATAATAGAATTATTTCATATTTCGTGGCGGCCAGTTTGTTTTCTTTGGTTTTATTTTGCAGAAGAAGTGGCAGTGCAAAGAGAGAACCCCGACAATTATTATGAAAATCGAGCGCAACTGCTTCGTGCATGGAACGAACACAAAACGTCGACAGTAGATAAACTACAAATCGTCCACCGAGATCCAGCCGCTCCCTCCCGCTTTATGACGAAAGTCATATGAAAACGTATTTTTCGGTAATTTGATCCAAATGATAAATAATGTCACTATGAAATGAATGATTGGAAGCATTTGGTTTCGTCAGTTTTTTAAGATTTTCCCTTTTTAAATATGCCATGAAGTTTAATATTTTTGTTTTACTTTTTCACGATTAAAAAGTATTTTAAAAGTGTTCCATTCACATGATAAAGAATAAGGCTGCGCACATTATTTCAAGGCTTCGAATTAAGAAAAACGTGTTCAAGAATAACTCAATACCTCCTTTACAAAATTATATCATTACAAATAAGTGTTATAAATGATTTGATACATCACAAAGAATAAGTTTATAAAAAGTGTGCGCACATGACGTAATCCCTATTCCGGAGAATATCTAGCATTGATCCCTTGGGCAAAAATATCATAATATCACAATGAAACTAACACACTGCAAACATAATTTTAATATTTTGAACTTATTGAATGTGTTTTAAAAAATCCGTTATCATTGGCAAAATATCTAATGAAACTGGAAATCCACCCTAAAATTTGATAAAAAAAAAATGAACAACTTCGTAAAATAATCACATAAAGCATAATACGATTTGGGCTAACAAATATAATTCCAAAACCACCTACAACTATTGGATGTTGTTTACTGCCCAATAACAGTAACATTGTAGGCTTAGAAAGGAAATTCAAATTGGACGAGAAATTTTAATCATTTTTCTAATAATATTAACGGTACAAATACTAACTGCACTAGAAGCTCATTTTGACAGCTCACTTCTTTTTAGTTGTATAATTCTAGTAATGCCAAATAAAGTACGAAGTTGAAGAGCATTGATGACCAAAATTCCTAATAGTTTTGCCAAATACAGCTAGGATAATCTATTTCTGAGGTAGATAAGGCATTATAAAGGTGGCTTGGGAGTCTTCCTCCATCTTGGATTTTGAAGAAGCAGACAACTTTGGTCTAGATATGTGATGAAATGTGCAAAGTTTGAGAGTTGTATATAATTTATGTAAAATACTTTTGATATAAATATAGAAAATTGTGTGTTTTATCATAGTTATAGCTGTAATTTCTCAAAAGCACATTTTTTGTGTTTGATTAGATGTTTGTCAACTTTGTCAAATAAGGAGAGATAACTCAGATAAAGTATTTTTTGTAATAGAAAGTGTTTTGAATTTACCTATTTTGATATGTAGCAAGAACACAAGTTCGGTGACCCCATTTTTTCTTTTTCTTATCAGTAAGCATGTTATAAGAGCAATCTTCTCACATTTTATCTTAAAGTTCTGATAGTACGTTTTCTTTTCATCACACACAATTTGATTTTACATGCATAATCTATACACAATCTGACAATTTTACACAACCTGTAGTGTGAAAACAAGTCCGGTGACCCATACCTTAAAAAAATATTTTTGAAAAAAGCATGATAAAAGCTTCATTTTGACAAGTTATCAAGACGCCTTAGCCACCTTAAAAGGATTGATTGGTTGTCGATTTCCGAACGTCTAGTGTTGAATATTTCATGCGTATTCAAGAAGATATAATATAACCAATACACATAATTAGTAGTCCTGCAATATGGATTGTTCGGGATGTAGGCTGGAACATTCAGAATACCACAGGAAAATGACGGTTTAATGAGAAGGAGCAGTTATTTTGCCATGCAACAGGACACTTAGTCCATTCGTTTGATGTGTTTTGTCATTGATTTTGCCATGTGATTTAAGAGATAACTGTATTGTATTTGAAGCTTTAAGGACGTCCATCGGTAGTTTTACTGTCGCAAATTTAGTTTACCTGGCGACGCGGAGCGGAGACAGGTAAACGGGTATTTGCGACAGTAAAACTACCGATGGACGTCCGCAAAGCTTCAAATACAATACAGTTATCTCTATTCTAATGCAAATCGATTTCATAATTGAATTTCAATCATTATTTCAGTCTTAAACGTTCATTAAAGAAAATTCCGCGAAAAGATGTTATCTTCTTTGGTCCCTACACTAGGTGACGTCATAGGTCTGCTTCCGGCGTCAAACATAAACACCGGGCGTTTTCTGGATTCTGTGTCGCTTCAGAATGTAATAAAATTTGATAAAAAGAAGATTTTTAGGTGCAACATGTGAGTTTTTTGGCTTTTTATTGTAGAAACTACACGTCAATACATTCAGCAATTCAAAATGTCGGCTTCCTTAGTTACAGACGTGGGTTTCTTATCGTCGAGTTGCAAGTTGCGAGTTAAGAAAGTCGAGTTACGAGTTACGAAAGTGGAGTTGCGAGTTAAGAAAGTCGAGTTGCGAGTTACAAAAGTCGAGTTGCGAGTTACAAAAGTCGAGTTGCGAGTTACAAAAGTCGAGTTGCGAGTTACGAAAGTCGAGTTGCGAGTTAAGAAAGTCGAGTTCCGAGTTACAAAAGTCGAGTTACGAGTTACGAAAGTCGAGTTGCGAGTTAAGAAAGTCGAGTTGCGAGTTACAAAAGTCGAGTTGCGAGTTACAAAAGTCGAGTTGCGAGTTACGAAAGTCGAGTTGCGAGTTAAGAAAGTCGAGTTGCGAGTTACAAAAGTCGAGTTACGAGTTACGAAAGTCGAGTTGCGAGTTAAGAAAGTCGAGTTGCGAGTTACAAAAGTCGAGTTGCGAGTTACAAAAGTCGAGTTGCGAGTTACGAAAGTCGGAGTTACGAGTTAAGAAAGTCGAGTTGCGAGTTACGAAAGTCGAGTTGCGAGTTAAGAAAGTTGAGTTACGAGTTACGAAAGTCGAGTTGCGAGTTACAAAAGTCGAGTTGCGAGTTACAAAAGTCGAGTTGCGAGTTAAGAAAGTCGAGTTGCGAGTTACAAAAGTCGAGTTGCGAGTTACGAAAGTCGAGTTGCGAGTTAAGAAAGTCGAGTTGCGAGTTACAAAAATCGAGTTGCGAGTTACAAAAATATTTTTGACACCGAAGTTTCATGTTTGATTCACATTTGATAAACAAAGCATGCATCATACTCGAACTTAGTTAATCCCGTGATTGCGGGAATTGGACGAGTTATTATATTTAATACTTATTTATAAGAGTCTCATATAAGTTAAGTTCTGGAAGTATTAAAAAAACCAACTGTATCCTTAAAAAAACGAGACCCAGTGCGTTTACACTACAACATAAAAAGAACCTGTCATTACCTTATTACCAGTATAAACCTTACATTTCGTAAACAAATAATCCTAAAAATAGAATAGTAAAGGAAATTCGGCATCTCGCTCGGACTATAACATACTGAAAAATCATGGAAAAAATAGTTTGCTCATTGGAATTTCGTATGGATTTATTAATATCTGTTTTGTTTCATACATCACAAAAGTCATTAAACAAAGACATGTGCATGTGTAAATTATCTCTAAATAACGAACATTCCATGCGTTTGAAGATGAGGATTTGCAGCCAAGAAATATAAATTATCGTATATAAAATAAATGTTTTTCTGTTACAAAAAATGATGTATTGTTTATGAGTTCATGTAATGCTGCCCATCAAGGGCCCTTGATTGGAATAATAAATATTCTTATTCAATATATTATATGTCGTTTACAAGTTGCGAATTTGTACAGGTTATAACATGTACAAAAATATTGTACATGTTATAACTTGTATAATGCAAAAATACAAGTTATAACATGTACAAAAGTACCTCATACATGTTATAACCTGTACAAAATATTGCTTAAAAATGGTTTTAACTTGTACAAAATTTAAGATAAATCTTAATGAAGTAAAATATACATTTAAATTCACCAAAGAACAACAATAAATAGGACAGAACGTGTCTTTTTCTGTAGAGGACAATGATCACAAAGTTTCAGGAATATATGTTTCATGACTTATGTTGGCAAAATGAGTTTTCATGTAATTGTATGTTTTATGCAGTCCATCATGGCTTAAATAAGTGTGACACTATTTACTAAAAGCTTGCATTTCCCCAATGACAATAACATTAGATACTAGTAGATAAATTCTTCCAAAAATTTTAAGAACAATGCCTAATAATTTTGGGCAATACTCCTCCCTTTCGTTTTATAGCATGCACAGACTAAAACAAGGTCTTATATGCTTACTCTGTAAAAGCAAAAGAGAGCTGAAATAGTTTTCATCGGACCACGCTTCATTATCAATATCTTTTGATCTACTCTTCAACATGTTTGGCCTTCAGTATGACTTATGTAAATTTATAACTATTTTTTTTTTAAACTATAAGATCATTGCATGAGGCGAATGTCATTTTGATGTTTTAAATATATATCCTCTACTTTGAAAGCATGTATTTGTGGCCTTTGGATGTTGGCTGCTCCATGGACGGTTGACCGTTATGGAATAACCGTTTCACAAATGATATCGTATATGTTCCTTACGTCGTAACTCCAATCCCCTTCCCTTTCATGAATGTGACCTACCGAACTAGACTATTTACCGGATTTGTTATCACATACGCAACACGACGGGTGCCACATGTGGAGCAGGATCTGCTTACCCTTCCGGAGCACCTGAGATCACCCCTAGTTTTTGGTAGGGTTCGTGTTGTTTATTCTTTAGTTTTCTATGTTGTGTCATGTGTACTATTGTTTTTCTGTTTGTCTTTTTTATTTTTAGCCATGGCGTTGTCAGTTTATTTTTGATTTATGAGTTTGACTTTGGTATCTTTCGTCCCTCTTTGTTGTCTTTTAGACATTTAGACACATACCCTTTTTCCATTCCCAATTTTATTTGTAGACACATCTATCCTGGCCATCCTATTATGTCTTTTGGTGTCAACTAGAAAGACAGTATTTTACTATTGCCTTCAAAGTGGACACTCACAATTATAATTCATCAAATAAAGATATGTCCATAGATAGTCATAAGAGGATCATAAGACATGTCCTTAAGAAATATCTTATGACAGGTCTTAGGAATGCTTCGTAATACTGACCCCTGGACATTAACTGTATCAAAAAAGGACAAAACATACTAACATAAAGGATTAATAAAAAAGTTATGAAAATATTATTGAGGTTAATAACATATGTTGCGATAATAGAAACATATCCTTATTTTTCGATTTTGTACAAGTTAAAACCATTTTTAAGCAATATTTTGTACAGGTTATAACATGAACGAGGTACTTTTGTACATGTTATAACTTGTATTTTTGCATTATACAAGTTATAACATGTACAATATTTTGTACATGTTATAACCTGTACAAAATCGCAACTTGTACACGACATATATATATTATATGATATATCTTGAAATTCGAAAAAATAACCAATTGCTTGCCATAAATAACACGGTGTTATTACCATAGTATCATCCTTTTTTTCCCCGAATATGGAACAATAAAAGATGCATTATCAATTTGTAAATCATGAGCAACATGGTGAACAAAATGTACTTATCCTTCCAAAGAAATTAAATCAGATAACGATGAGTTTGTGATGTTGCATTTGTGAACGCGGTTTGTCTTATATTTTCCGTGGTTTAATTTGGATATGGGTTTGTAAATTTGTCTTTGTCCAGACAGTTTGAAGTCCTCTTTTATGTATGTTCCCTCTTTCTTTTATGTTAAAATACATAACTCCGGATTAAGGGTTGCTGCCTACATGAAATGTTTTGAACTATACATGTGCAGGGTTTCCAGTGGCATAATTTAAGATATTAAAACGTGGGAAAAACTGTCTCCAAATACTGAAATGTTTTAAATCTCAGTATCCCAATGTGGTACCACCGGATAACTCATCACGGAATACATTCTTTTAAAAGTCAAACGGTAGGTTGTCCGTGTTGAGTAGTTTGTGTTTTGCCTTTCCGCACCTTGATTTAACCTCGATTATTGGTTTGTAAAATGTTGATGAGTCTAGTTGTCTGACCTGTGTCTTCTGTCGCAGAAAACTTAGGGTTAGTGATCCGGTGGCGGCGGCGGCAGCTCTTGACTTTATATAAAAGCTTAGTATTTCAGGAGGTAGAAGACATGGGTGCTTCATACTTTGTATATAGAAAGATGCCTTAAGTATCTTACGAACTTTCCGTCAGTCCTCTTTTTCATGGTTGAATGACTACTTGAAAAAAAAGTTTTAAGATATTTTGTTATGCTAATTTACCCCTTATTAGTAAATTAATAACTATATTTGGTATGTACGTATCCTGTAACGTCCCAATGCCTGTTCCACGGTTTTTAATTGACCCAGACCTTTTCATGGATCAGTGAACAAATTTAAGTTTTTGTAGTCAAGTCCATATCGCAGATTATAGGTCTTCTATGTTTGATACATATGGAATGATTGTAAGGTGTACACCTCCCAACTGGCAGTTGTCATCTGACCTTGACCTCATTTTCATGATTCAGTGGTCAGTGTTTACTTTTTGTATTTCACAGATACAAAAAGTAATCAGTCAATTTGCGCCAAAATAAAAAATACAATTTAAGCCAATAATACAGGTACAACATGTAAGTACAGGTAAATGGTATAAAAATAGTTTTATTCAAAAGATAATTTTAATAATAACTTTAAAGCACAGTTGTGATTGCATTGTGAAGCATATTTCCAGAATCGGTCATCGTTACCACTAATATTGTGAAAGCTCAGTTCTGTTATAAATTAACGACATCATAAAAACTAAAAGAAAGCACTAGACACTATAGTTAAACCAAAAGTTTGTTCAAACACAAGACTTGAAAGCAACGGGTCGTACGAACTAATTTACACTGGATAACTGCCTATATGTGTGGTCATAGAAAGCTACAGAATCATTTCCTCTATATAATAAAAATGCTTCGCTGTGCGCAGCCTGATACGACCACAGAGGTCGAACCCTGAACAGTTGTGGCAAATTTGGACACAATATTCAAGCTTGATTCTGTCTGAATTTGGATTGTGATCAAATTTTTGACATAGTATAGATTTCTGACACAAAATAAATGTCAAGATCTTACAAATCTTTTGCACAATACTGTACAATTAAAGATTCTTCTTGAACATTTTTAAAAATTTGAAATTTGAATAATTTTGAAAAAAATTTAAACCCCTTAAAAAAATTGGACCCCAAACTTTTTGAATCCCCCCTTGGAGCAATTACCCCCACACTCAAACCCAGCCTTTCCTTTGTAGTATGAAACCTTGTAGTACGATTTCACAGAGATTCATATTCTTAAACACGAGTTATTGTCTGGAAACTAGAAAAATGCTTGTTTTCAGCACTTTTTTGGTCCCTTATTCCCGCATGAATTGGGCAATTGTCCCCAAACTCAATACCAGCCTTCCTTTTGTGATACGGAACCTTGTGGTACAATGTTAGACACATTAAGTCAAGTTAATATCCTGAAAGTAGCAAAATGCTTGTTTTGGGCTCCTTTTGGCCCCTAATTCCAAAACGGTTGGAACCATCATCCCAAAAATCGATCCCAACCTTCCTTTTGTGCTATTGAATATTCCTATTAAATTTCATAGAGATCCATTCACTAAAACTTAAGTCATTGTCCGGACACCAAATGTGTCTTCGGACGACGACGAATACGACATCATATCATCATACGATCCCAACAAATTGTTTGCGGTCGTATAAAAATAAGGAGATGTGCCACAGTGGTATGATTGGTAATGAGGCACTATCAAGGTCAAATGAAGTGGATTCAAGCCACCATAGAAAACCTTATGGCCTTCAAAATCCATTCCTTGTAGTCTGCTATAAATGGCCCAAACATGAAAAATATGACTGAAACAATTCAAATTAATTTTTTTTAGAAAACTAACGGAAAACGGTTTACTAACTCATAATTGACAATCTTAAACATGTGAACACTATATAATTGTAAACCTAAGTGACTCAGTTTTATAAGTTACCCAATACCCAGGAGGAATACTTAAAAAAAAATATTTTCACGATGTAGCAATAACCATTTGAAACTTTCCAATTAAATTTAACCTGTAAAATGGAGCAAATGTAGTTATAACAATAGCTACACGTATAGACTAAAGAATAAAAACGGGGAATAAGTCAAAGAGACAGCAACCCAACCAAAACATACAATTCAACCAAATGCCGTTAGGTCTTCAACACAGCGAGAAGTCACACACCTAGAGGGAGCCCCGAGCATGCCCCAACACATAATGTTCATTAGATCAAGAATATGGACGCCATTCTATGCTCCTAAACATAAAGATGAACCAAAATTAAAAAATAAACAAAGGCTACAGGTTCCTGACTTAGGTCAGACACAAAAATGCGGCGGGTTTAAACTGGTTTTATGCACGCCCAACATTTCCACTTCATCTCTAGCCAATGTAGACATACCGTATATAATTTTAACGTCCACAATTTTGAGTGTCACTGCCAAAGAATAAATTTTGCGGATCCTAACAAATATTGCCCGGCTCTGCAGCTGCCCCAATAAGCCCACTTTAAACGAAATCTGCAGAAGGGGTCTTTTACATATACATGTATGTACTATATTTTAGTTGCTATCTCCCTTTACGTTTAATATGAAGTTGCTAGCTATGAAATTCAATAATAATTAAACTGCAAGCTATCCGCTGTATTTCAAAACGCTATCTGCTTCTTCAGAAAATACTATACGTAGTGATTATGTAAGCAATCCATTTTATTTTTACAAGAGACTCAGATGAAGTCCAAACAACAAAAATAATAAACAGTACTGTATACAATTCTATAAGCAATCATCCTTCCAAAATAATAAACAGTTACACCAAAAAATTGAAATAGTTTCGTTTCAACATTTTTACGGAATTCCACTTTCGTAACTCGCAACTCGACTTTTGTAACTCGCAACTCGACTTTCGTAACTCGCAACTCGACTTTCGTAACTCGCAACCCGACTTTCTTAACTCGCAACTCGACTTTTGTAACTTGCAACTCGACTTTCTTAACTCGCAACTCGACTTTCGTAACTCGCAACTCGACTTTTGTAACTTGCAACTCGACTTTCTTAACTCGCAACTCGACTTTCGTAACTCGCAACTCGACTTTTGTAACTCGCAACTCGACTTTCTTAACTCGCAACTCGACTTTCTTAACTCGCAACTCGACTTTCGTAACTCGCAACTCGACTTTTGTAACTCGCAACTCGACTTTCTTAACTCGCAACTCGACTTTCGTAACTCGCAACTCGACTTTTGTAACTCGCAACTCGACTTTCTTAACTCGCAACTCGACTTTCGTAACTCGCAACTCGACTTTTGTAACTCGCAACTCGACTTTCGTAACTCGCAACTCGACTTTCGTAACTCGCAACTCGACTTTCTTATCTCGCAACTCGACTTTCTTAACTCGCAACTCGACTTTTGTAACTCGCAACTCGACTTTCGTAACTCGCAACTCGATACTCGACAACAAGTGAATCTCGTTACAGACAAGGAGATAGAGAATTTTACGCTTACTGTCATCCAATCAGAACCATGGATACAAAATAATTGCATTAGAATAGGTACTTTCCGATTGAATTTTTCTCGGAGTTCAGTATTTTTGTGATTTTGATTTATGGAACCTTCAAGAGTAGTTGCAATGGTTCTTTAAAGTTTAGTGAGTGTGGCACTCAATCGAAAATATCTAGCATTAAATGGATCATGTGCTAATACGTGTCTTATTTCGAGTTTAAAAAAAAGCTTGTTTCAAACATGTTTCAATGGTTATCTCATAAAATTTAACGCATTTCCAAACCATCATTACCAGAGCAGTTGTTATAAATAAAATTCTAATAATATTGTTACAGGCGGCCGAGTAAGGATCGAGTGTACTTTTAATTCCGTATGATTGCTTATTGATAGTGTTCCTTTACTAAGTCTTGTTTTGAGTGTAGAATTACTTTATTTTTTGTCCAGTATGCATATAATATATATATATATATATATCAATAAATAACTCATGCATATATCAGCAATAACATAGTATAACCATAAATTAGAATAGTAAGATGCTGGCCTTCCGAACCCCAGATGTAACTTTAATATACAGATTTACAAGACTTTATCCTGTCAATCATACAATAATGAGAGAATTAAATATACTTATTTCATTAAATTACGATATTAGAAAGTTGTCAACGTGGTGGGACATCGTATCTTTACATCTTTAATAATTGTATAATTTGCCAAAAACTGCTATTAGAAATTGTAAACATTGAACTGGTTCCGCATCTTGTCTAAATATAAAGCCACTTCCTGTTGAAGACCTGCTTAAGCGGGAGTATTTATAAAAAAAAAAAAAAAACTGTATTTGGTTCCTGGACGTCCTTATGACATATAAAATATAAACCTTAAAATTCCATACTCTTAGCCTTATCACCTACGTTTAGACTATCTGACGTCATTGAAATCACAAAATAGTTCCTTAAAGGCGGTTCAGAAAAAACGTACTTAACGTAATTATGTCCTATTATTAAATATCCTAAACAATAAAAGGAAGGCCAGCAAGTAATTCAATCATATCTTAATAATACTTTTATGTATTGTTATAACATTATAAAGAAGTACCGTTACCCGGAAGTGACCATTCGTTGGATTGGCAACTTCCAATAAACAAGCACTCGCCACAATGGAATTTAAAGGAAAAGTAACTACCCCAAAGATGGGTCAAATAACACTGAGACTGAATGAATAGGTAACAACAAACATGTTTTATAAACCCATTACCCTCTGAAAATGTGAATTTAATGTAGATCCGTGAAAATCGTGATCAAAGTGCCTGTTCACTGACAGTTGAATTTTACCGCTATGTCAACTTGATAATTTGATAGACGTTATGTTAATAAATGTTATGTTATCTGATAAAAGTGGTACCAGTTATTAAAATATGAAATTTTATCTCCCCAAATTGAGTTGCCAAAGTTGTCTTAGTGTATAAAAATCATCTAAGACCGTAATTTTTCAGGTTTTCAGATATTGATCCCAATAAAATTTTGAAATGTAAAATGTGTTGTTTCTTTGTGATAATTCTCTATACCCATTTATAACAATATTAATGATTCTTTTGTAATTTACACTAGATGTGTCTAAAAGGTGAAATAAAAAGCCAAAAGTCAAAGGAAAAATGGCAACAAGCTGACAACTAGGAAAAAGGAACACAGTAGTCCACAAACTACTACACATAAACGCACCTATGATTGTTTACATTTCGACGATTGAGCTCCCCAAAAAATCAGTTTTTATCAGTTAAATAGTGATTTGTGGAGTGTATTACTGAACTATATAGTGAATTTAGTATTTCTAGAGATAAACATTTACACTGAGGGATAAAAAATTACTGAAATTTGTACTTTGAGAACTTTCTGTGAATTCGAAATAGGACGGAAATATGGAGGACCAAACTGGACATGACAGAGAGGTAATAACAAATAACATACAAATAGACAGTACTGAACACAAAAACAAACAAGAGCATGCAGGTGAAACACGTGAAAACACACTTAAAAGACCTAGATCTGAAAATGTTAAAAATGATGAAACTGAAAGAAACAAACGAGTGAAAAAAGATTCAGAATTTCATGAACTTAAATCGTTGATGTACGATCTAGCCACCGAGGTGAAAAGCTTAAATGATAGAGTTTTTGAACGCATAGACGATTTAGAGAAAGACTTTGCCAAGAATATTGTTGAAAATATAACAAAAATGATTGACACTAAAATAAGCAAAGAGGTCAACAAAGTGAAGAACGAATTCAAAACAGAAGTAAATACTGTAAATAAAAGAATTGATAGCATTGTAGATAAACTGAGAGTTGATTTTCAAAATTTGAAAAGTGATGTAAATGAGCAAGTGAAACGCAAAGATTATGCAGGAGCTGTAAGTAACAATCAAACGCGAAACGACACAAACATTGTTATCAAGATGCTTAGTGAAAGCGAGGCAGAGAAAACAGACCCTGCTATCACGAAAAATCGAGTTTGCGCTATAATAAGAGATGGTCTACGTATCCATGATGTGAAAGTTATTTCGGCTGAGAGGAAAGAAAGTAGAGGAAGAAATCCTGGTGTAGTGGTAGCGACAGTAGAAACATCCGAACAGAAAGAGAAAATTATGAAAAACAAGATAAAGCTTAGACAGACACGGGAATATAACAGAGTGTACATAGAGGATGAACTTACGAGGGAGGCACAAGTAAATCAAACAAATATGATGGCGATTCTCAAGGGTATGGGACGAGACAAAGACTTTGTGTTTGTGAATGGGAAAATAAAGAACAAAGGAAACACACATCGACGTAATGAAACGGAACGTACACACGAACAATCGGAAAGAAATGATAGGAACGAATGGAGAACAGTACGTGGGAGGGACACTCGTGGTAGAGGTGGACGAGGCAGGCGTCGCGGATATTAGGATTTACGGCTTGGTGTCTGGAACGTTCGTGGGTGGTCTACACGCCAGAATGACAATGATAGTTTGAGAAAACTGATATTATATAACTTTGATTTTGATATTTTATGTCTATGTGAAACTTTTTTGAGGAGTAAAGAAAACCTTGAAATTGAAGGGTATAAATGTTTTTCTAGAAATAGAGATTCACAAAATGTAAATTCCCGCAGAGGTTCGGGCGGGGTAGCAGTATTAATAAAAAATGACGTTTTAAAAGATTTTAAGGTAGAGATTTTAAATGACGATATACAAGATATCATGTGGTTGAAATTTAGTAATAGCGAAGATGTTTTTTGTATATGTATTTGTTACTTACCCCCTGGAAATTCTGTGTATAATGACTCTTTTTTATTTTTTACCAAATTACTAGAGCAGGTATATATGTATCAAAATATTGGAAAACTATATATATGTGGTGACTTTAATGCTCGATGTGGTGATATGCAAGATTTTATTGAAGGTGTTGATGATGTGCAAATAAGAGATGTCATTGATGATGTTTTAAATAGGAATGGGGAAATGCTTATTGAATTTCTAGTAGATTGTAATTTATGTATGTTAAATGGTCGTATTGGTAAACATGATTATACAAATATTTCCTCGAAAGGAAAATCAGTGGTAGATTATATTCTTACCCCACATGACCAAATAAATGATGTCATAGATTTCCAAGTTCATACAATGTCAAATATTATATCTCGATTCGATTTAGCTGGTTACGAATCTATTCCGGATCATTCATTGTTAGAATGCACGATATCAACATATGCCGAAAACACCGATTCAGTTGAACAATTAAGTGGAAATGAACCATTAAAAGCGCCGAGAAGGTTTAGATATGATGGTTTACGTAACGAACTATTTTCAGATGAACCTATGCAAAAACTTTTACAAGATACTATTTTAAGATTAGAACATGCTTTAGATCAGCGACGTGACGTTGATTCGGCCTTTAAAGAACTTAAACATTTATTGGTAACTGAAATTGAACTTACATGTAAAGAACAAAAGCAAAATATTCCAAATAAACGTCATCATAAACATAACCGAAAGCCATACTGGAATGAAGAGCTTCAAGATTTATGGGATAAAGCATGCAAGGCTGAAAAGGAATGGACGAGTTGCAAAACAAACGCTAAATCAACGCTACGCAGTACATACGTGCAAAGACGGAAAAACTTTGATACATTTAACCGTAAATCAAAACGTAGGTATCAAATAGAACAGCAAAACCAGTTACATTATCTCGAGGGACATAATACGAAAGATTTCTGGAAATCTATAGGGAAGCTAGGACTAGCAAATGAACGTAAAACGCAACGTATATATCAGGTTCGAATGGAAAACGGTGAAGTTACAAATGACACTGATACCGTGCTCGAAAGGTGGAAAACAGAATATGAATCGGCATTCAATAGCGTCGACTCGTTCAATAATTATGATGATACGTTTTTAGCCGATATCAAAAACAGAGTGCGAAATGAAAATAACTACAGAAACGATATCGATGTTAGTGGATTAAACCGTGAAATAAGTAAAGAAGAAGTTAAGGATGCAGTGTATAAAGCAAAGCTAGGTAAAGCCATTGGTATAGACGAAATACCCAGTGAAATATTGCGGAATGATAATTGTATTAATTTGTTACATAAACTTGTAAATTTTTGTTTTACCGAAGGACAAGTGCCGGAAGAATGGCTCACAAGTATAATTACTCCGATTCCAAAACCCAAAATGGATCCGTTGAAGCCGTTAGAATATCGTCCCATTTCAATTATATCCGTACCATGCAAAATATATGCAGATATATTAAATAAAAGACTTAGTTTTTGGCTCGAACAAAATGACATTTTAGCGGAAGAACAAAACGGTTTCCGAAAAAACAGAAGTTGTCTAGATCATCTTTATGTGTTACAATCTATTATAAAGAACAGAAAACTTAAAAAGAAAGACACATTTGTTTGTTTCATAGATGCAAAGAGGGCATTTGACAATGTGAACCGTGATATGTTGTGGCATAAATTAATGAGTATAGGCATAAGTGGGATATTTCTAAAGGCTATACAATCTTTATATGATGCTACTAAAAGTGCAGTGAAGCTAGGACATTATTTGACTGATATTTTTCCTGTTAATTTTGGTGTGAAACAAGGCTGTAAAATGTCGCCTTCATTATTTTCTATTTATGTGAATGACCTAGCTGAAGACATACGTGCTCTAAATATTGGTGTTGACATTGATGATTTGAATGTTTCAATTTTGCTATATGCTGATGATATTGCGCTTATCGCGCCAGACGAAGAGAGTCTTCAAAATATGTTAAACTGTATTCATTCTTGGTGTATGAAATGGAGAATGACTTTAAATGAGACCAAGACCAAAATTATACATTTTCGTAACAAAAAGGCTCCGAGATCAGCCTTCAATTTTAAATGCGGTGATATGCCTATTAGCTTTGACAATGTGTACAGATATTTAGGATTACATATAAACGAATTTATGGAACACAAATATACGATCCGAGAGATAACAAAATCAGCAAGCCGGGCGCTTTCTGCAGTATACACTAAATTTTTATCATGTGGAGGGATGTCATTTGATGTTTATACAAAACTTTATAAAACTCTTATTGAACCCGTGCTATTACATGGAGCCGGATTATGGGGACACAACAACTGGAGAGAAGTTCAAACAATTCAGAACAAGGCATGTAGACTTTTTATGGGAAGTTCATCAAATGCGTCGAATATAGCGGTTTTAGGTGATATGGGTTTTAAAACAACAAAATCAACCGAACTGTTAGAAACGTACCGTCTATTTTTGAGAGTTCGATATACTTATGACTATAGAATTACACACAAGGTCCATATGTGGGGTATGAATATTTCTCGATCTTGGGACAACAAATGTTGTGAAATAGCTCATAAACTTGGTATATATGATATCATTGATAGCAAATATTCCAACAGACATAAAATGTATGATATTAAAACAAAATTGTATGAAATTGAAAAACAAGAATGGGTTGAAAAATTGTATCAAGATCGAAATGAACCAAATGGTAACAAGTTACGTACTTATAGACTTTATAAAAATGTATTAGAAACCAGTTCATATCTCAAAAATGTAAATGATAGACAACATAGACGTATTTTATCTAATTTTAGAAATGGATCTCTACCTTTAGCTATAGAGACAGGTCGTTACACCAAGCCAAAAACTCTTCTTAATGACAGAAAATGTAAATATTGTACAGTTGATTGTGTAGAAGACGAAAAACATTTTTTAATGCATTGTGAATTTTATTCAGATCTGCGATATGATCTTTTTATGAAAGCAAGTGCAATAAACCCAAATTTTTACGATTTTAGTTATGATGACAAATTTATCTTTCTGATGTCACATGACTGTATACAACCCTTTTTAGCAAAATCTTTATATTTTATGTTTAACCGCTTTATATTTTATGTTTAACCGCAGAAAATATTGTGTATAACGGAATGTTTTTTCTTTAAATGTGATGTAAAAGTTTTATTTATTCATTTGTAAATGAATGTTAGAATAAGTTTTAAAGCAAAAGTGTCTCATAAGTCAGTCATGGCTGGATACCGATATTTTAACTTCGATTTAAATTCTTATTTGTATTTTTATACTTATATTATTATGTATGATATTGTTCAGTATTGGTATGTGACACTATAATAAAATATTCTGTCTGTCTGTCTGTCTGTCATAAAACTAAATATCATTTAGCAACATTACCCAAAGAAAACCGGATTACTCTGGGAGACTAAGCAATCCTACTTAAAAAGTGCACTCCTCGTGTTGTTTCGAGAATGTATATTGGTATTGTCTCAAAGGATGGTCCTTATAATACATTAGGCACACCCTCAGGTTAATAGTATTGTGATCGGTGCACGTTAGTTTATCGTTATAGATGACCACGAATATTTTTATTTAATATGATTTGTAAACTGAGCAACAAGATGGGTTCCACATGTGAATAGGAACCGAGTGACCTTTAGGAGCATTTCACGGTTTATTGATATGTTTCGTGTAGCTCAAAATTCGTTTTGTAGTAGATTTGTTAGTCTTTTAGTCGTTTTGGGGTTGTTTTGTTTTGCCATGACGTTTTTTTTATTTTGAAATGTACCCTTGCTATAATCATTCCGACTCTTTTTAACTTTTAACTATAGACATAACATATCAATGTTTAGGGCTCGGTATTTTGTTTAACAATAAGGTTATTTGATTCCAACAATGGTAATGTTGGAAATCGTTTCTGCGATAGATTATAATATACGATGTTTTAGGTTGAATGAATGACTGGGCCACATCTACAACGTGTTGTGACTTTGAAAATGACCTATTTAGACATTAATTTATTTGTTTTAAATAATTAAGTATCATGAGAAACACTTTTATATTCTTGAAAAGGATTAAATCTCCTTTCATATTATTTACATAAACGAGAAATCTTACAAGGAAAAGTATAGAATAGTTATCAAAAGTACCAAGATTATAATTTAGTACGCCAGACGCGCGTTTCGTCTACATAAGACTCATATAGAACCTTGGTCTTGCTTATGGTAAATTATTTGAATTGATGATAGCTGGCTGTTAAAATTTAATATCTTCTATCAAGCAATGCAATTTTTTTTTTATGTTTTTATTGTCTGTTTTTAAAGTTTAAGTCTGTAGTCTAATGAACTATCGAGTTGATCTCCGATTGAGCATTTTAGCGATTTAAACGTAAATATAGATATAAATAGAAAGCGAAATCGTGCATTTGGATTTTTCTAGATCAGTTTAATTTCATATTATAAATTAAAAGATATATGTTACTCATCGTTTTTATCTGTATACAAATGAATTTGTTTATTCAATTAAACGTTTTACCTTCGTTTCACTTTCAATGTTTACATTATTTTCCTTTAGATAACTGACCACGCACAGTGCACGCGTTATCAATCTCTAGGTAAGGGGTTAAATTGAAGTTCACATGAATACGGATTCAATGTGGTCGAATTATTCGAATAATTCATCATCAATGTTTCTTAGCTTTGTTTGAGAAAATGACCATACAGTGTGAATTATTGTTGCACCATTTCACTTTCATTAATGATTGAACCAAAAAGTCATATCGAAAGAGAGATAAGAAGTGAGGCTTATATAAAGTGTATGTTGCCTATATTTGATCAGTGTTATCAACATTAAACACATTTCATAGATTGATTTATTCTAATCGAATAGAAATATTAAGCAGTTAAGTCAGTTGTTGATTCAGTGTTTGACCAGTGCTGTAAAATTAAATTTATAATATCATCTGACCTGAATGATTCGCTGGAGTTAACTTAAGTAAATACGCTATAACACATTCAGTATCTCCTTAATTCGCTATTTAAAGGTCATCAGTAATGTGCATATGAGACCTCATTCTTTTCCAAATATTGAGTCTGTATGTCTGTGACGATCAATGTATGCATAGTATGAAGTTCATGCACCAAATCTTAGCGCCGGCTAGCTATTGCAAGCATCAAGCATTACGTAATTCACAAATCTTAGCGCCGGCTAGCTATTGCAAGCATCAAGCATTACGTAATTCACAAATCTTAGCGCCGGCTAGCTATTGCAAACATCAAGCATTACGTTATTCACAAATCTTATCGCCGGTTAGCTATTGCAAACATGAAGCATTACGTAATTCACAAATCTTAGCGCCGGTTAGCTATTGCAAGCATCAAGCATTACGTAATTCACAAATCTTAGCGCCGGCTAGCTATTGCAAACATCAAGCATTACGTAATTCACAAATCTTAGCGCCGGTTAGCTATTGCAAGCATCAAGCATTATGTAATTCACTAACACCGTAACACAAACTATATAGTATACAAACTGGTTAACCGTTATGGAACATCTCTGTCCCAGATAATCACCAATATGCTCAAATTGTCGTAATCACAATACTGTCATCCTCATCTGTGGTGACGTCACAGAATGAGACTTAAATTATTATCAAAATTGTACCTACAATGATTACTTTTGGGATGATTCAAGACTAGAATGATCTGGTAGCTATTCTTGTGTATCTGAGATCACTGTCAATGTAACGTTGTGTTTGCTGATGCTTATATTTTCTTTGATTTCTGACACTTTTTTGTTGTGGTATTGTCAGTTTTAGAGAGATTCCACAAACTTTTTACAAATATATTATCTTCGTTGAAGCATATTCAAAACTGTTGTAGTGTTGACCGAGTTATATTTGGTTTAGTAAATGTGCTTCGTGGATTAAGAAAGATAATCGTACCCTGGTTTAAATAGATGCGTTAAGATAAATCTCTTCATAGTTTTGTCATTGAAGAATTTGAAAATGATGTTTATGGTAAAAGGACGTCATTAATCGAAATACTGTAACTGCAATAAAATGAAATGTGTCAGAAATGTTTAATTGTGATAAATGCAGAACATTTATACACTACCAACAATTTGACTAGCAATTACATGTACATTAAATGTCGCTATATAAACAGTACTTTTAGGAAACATCACTAATCAGTACATTAAATGCCGCTATATAAACAGTACTTTTAGGAAACATAACTAAACAGTACATTAAATGTCGCTATATAAACAGTACTTTTAGGAAACATCACTATTCAGTACATTAATTTTTATATCATTTTCAGTAATGTTGGGAAAAAGTTGTTTACAGTACTGAAAATTTCAGTCATTTTACAGTACTGAAAATTTCAGTCATTTTTCAGTACTGAAAATTTCAGTCATTTTTCAGTACTGAAAATTTCAGTCATTTTACAGTACTGAAAATTTCAGTCATTTTTCAGTACTGAAAATTTCAGTCATTTTACAGTACTGAAAATTTCAGTCATTTTTCAGTACTGAAAATTTCAGTCATTTTTCAGTACTGAAAATTTTAGTCATTTTCAATACTAAACTTTTTGTCATCTTTAAGTACTTCTAAACATATAATATCAGGTCAATGTCAGAAAAATATATAATGTTTTTTTTATACTGCAAATAGTTTATTTCATATAAAATATAGTAACACAGCTATATTGTGTACGATGTCAATTTCATCATGGAACACTTTCTCCACAATCAGGGGTCCATTAAGGGATGAAAATAAGTTTGACATTTGTGTTACGATTTGAATAGCTATCAATTTATTAATTTAAGTTGCAGTTTAAAAACAATATTAGGTCAATGTCAGAAAAAATATTTTTGTTTGTACTCGGCGCAAAAATGGGGAAGGGCTCAGTAGAACTTCGTCCTTCCCCAGTTTCTCAGCCTCATACAAAAAATATTACTGAGACTGAGAGACTGGGGAAGGACGAGATTTTACTGCGCCCTTCCCTTCCCCAGTTTTATTCGGAATACCAAAAAGTTTATATCTTTATGACATTGACCTAATATTGTTTTTATACTGCAACTTAAATTAAAACATTGATTTTTAAATCGTAACTATCATATATTAATAGCATAAACATCAAATTTAGTATTATCCCTTGATGAACCTCTGATGGTAGAGAAAGTTTTCCATGATGAAATTGACATTGCACAAAATATAGAAATCAACGACAACGGAAGCCCGCAATGAACGGTGTTTTAATCTTTTGCTGACGACAACTTCTAAATCTACTCAGGACCAGGATTTTTTAAGGTAAAAAGTTACGAAATATATCAAAGTATTTCACATTTGAGTATGGTGGTCCTGAAATCAAATAAGATGTTCAAACTTGGGGTATTTTAGTTGGGTGCAAAACTATGGAAGGGAATATCAGCCAAAATTATACAATTCTTAATTTGTGAAATGGCATGCAATTTCTTATTCTATAACATATGCAATTTCTTAATTTGTAAAATGTCATTTCTTAATTTGTAACATGTATTTTTTCCATCCGTTACACGAATTTCTACATTTCTTGATTTGTGAAATGTTATTTCTTGATACATGTGTAAACACAATTTCTTAAATTGTAAACGTATTTTCTCCATTAGTTTCATGAATTTCTA
The DNA here is from genome assembly GCA_019925275.1 of Mytilus edulis. Classification (NCBI taxonomy): domain Eukaryota; kingdom Metazoa; phylum Mollusca; class Bivalvia; order Mytilida; family Mytilidae; genus Mytilus; species Mytilus edulis. The sequence goes on along the minus strand of CM034356.1, from coordinate 93,889,490 downwards.
CGTTTCTTAATTTTTTAAATATAGTCACTTTGTTTTAGTCACGTTTTGTGAGATCGCGTCTGTGTAATAGTTACCGCTACCAGCCAAAGAGAAGTTGCGTTTCTAAAGAAAAATACAAGTCAAAAGTTTTACAAATCTAGAATAAAATAGCTGTGGAGCCATGTCAACTCGTACCTTCGCAAACTCGTACCCAATATTTACAAACGCGTATTTCTACCACAATATATCTCCACTTTTAAAAATGAAACCCATTTTCACACATTTCAAGTATATTAAAATAATATTTATAATTCATTATGTAAAGTTTACGGAAGTGTTTCCCTATTTTTGTTTGGAAAAAAAATTTATGAATATCTGGTGCCATCTAATACTTTCGAATAGACCTATTTTTTTCAATAAATTGTGTGTCAGGTTATTTATTTTCAAACTACCACAGAACAAACCTTTGATTTTTGTGATTATCAAGGCTTAGTATTTATTTTCAAAATCCTCCTCCCCCAGAATATCAAATAGTCGTCCCCTTAGTAGGACACTATAAGGACAACTAGCTGGATAAATAATAAACACACACGGACAATTACAGTAAGGGTACGACCTTTTGTTATTCTAAGGATGGAAATGGGGCCGGCAGGAGGATCTTTTGCGAAATTTTTTATTCATGTTAAAGATTTAACTTGTCGCTAAGCATGCCTTTTTTTTCCAGCTTTTACCAGCCCACCATATTCATATTCAAAATACTCCTGCCACCTCCCCCTTTTAACCCAACAAATCAAATGATTTTCTCCTTATTGAACACGAGTTTAAATTGATTGATTGTTAGTTGTTTGTTTTTAACGTCAAGCAACTAATATTTCATAAATGTTTAGAAAAGACCCGAAACTAAAAGCCATGTATACAATATCATAACAAGTAAGAAGATGTGGTATGACTGATAATTTGGCAACTATCAACTGAAGTTCAATGAAGTAGTATTATCAATTATAACCAACCGTGCGGCCTTAAAAAAACGCCATTACCTTGCACACTTTTACCTTGAAACATATACATTTGTACGATTAAGGTTCTGAGAAAGTGGTGGTACTAATGTTTTGACGACTACTAGTTGATTTGTCTTCCAGGACCAACAAGGAATAAACAGATTTTAAGAACTCTGCAATATCTTTTATATGCAATTTCTAAAGAAAAGATGTCCTTTTCGGTCAAATATATATACCAGTAAAATATTGACAATTTTTTAAATAGTTTCAGATTATTTCAAAAAGATAATAGTCTGAGCTTTAAGGCGTATTTGTTTATCTTAATTAAGTTAGAAAAGTATAAAGACAAAATATCACTTACACAGCAATTTCTTCAAACCATTATTTTTTTCTAGTATATAATAGAATCCATATCGACAGTTTGCTGACAATTTGCATATAGGCTATTTTTTGCGTGATTAAATCAAATATCTAATAAAAATATACCTTCTTGTGCTACTTTTTTTTTTAGTAAAATAAGGTCGAAATTTTGTATATTTGCTCAAAATTCGGATTTGTGGACGTATTTTTCCTTTCGACAGAAATACATAACTTTTACGTTTTAAAAGATAAACATAATCTGTTTTTGTTAAATTATTTGTAAATTCTGTTTTACATGTATATATATAAAATGTAGTTTAAATTTGTGCAAGGTGTTTTTTCAAATTATTCATATTTTTTTAAAGAAAGTTTATTGTTGAACACAGTTTTTATTTTTATTTTTTAAACTGAAAAAAAGTTTTAAATGTCTGAATATATTATTTTCTTTTTATTAGACATAATTTGGACTAATTTGTACACTGCACTTTCAGGCCCTCCTTTTTGCTACTTTGAGTCCTGTTACCAAGGACATATGTAAACATGTGGGCTAAGTTGTAATATTTTTTGTTAAGCTCATGTGGCTCTAGTGAACTAATAAAGTTTAATACCGCAGTCCAACTAGGCAACGATCGCACTACGATCTCTGAAAAAAATGCAAATTTTGACGATCGTAGTGCGATCGCAGTAAGGTCGTATCACGGTCGTGGTGAGGTCTTCAAGATCGTGATGAACGTAGCCAACTTTGAACATGTTCAAAACAATCGTGGTGCGGTCGTGTCGAAATCAGGTCGTAGTAGAAGCGTAGTAAGAGCACACTAAGGTCGTGGTAAGATCTCAAAGGTCGAGACCACTACGATCTCACAGCGACGTTATTACGACCTCACGACGACCTAAATCTCTCCAGGTTTTGTCTGTCTGTATGTAATTAAGACAACTTGTCCATTTTCTCTAACAGGCTACACCATGCCTGACACATATGTGTCATCACTGCTAGCGTTTACTAAAATATCGTGTAATTTTCCGTAATTAGAAACGTAATGACGCAACGTCAGATATTGCTACCATTTAGTGTTACAGAAAAATGACGTTAAATTGGAAACGGGCTTTATCTAATTCTTCCTGCTTTCCTTTTTGGGTAAACGCAAAGTATAACACACAAGTATAAATGCCGTGATAATCCAATCAAATATGATTTTATAATTAACATAGGATTTAAAAAATACCACTTTGAGCATCTGGTTCGCATGGTCAAGCAAGGCTTGAATAATTGTATTGTCATTCGTGTAGGGATTATTTTTTTTACTTATTGTCACTTATCACAGCTTCAAATTGAACCCGATCTTAATAATTTACGACGCAGAATATATGCTCCAAAAATTTTATTACATTGCCTACATTTTTTACAAAATTGCACAAATCCCCAATTTACAGCCTCAATTTTCTCGAAAACGAGCAGTGTGACTTATGTTTTATTTTGTGTTTTATTTTATAACTCGCTTGACCATCACGAAAAAAAACAACCATGACATTATACTGTACCATGTGAACGACGGACAGACGGAAGTCGGACATTTGTATACCATAATACGTCCCGTCAAAATTTGTGCATGCAATATTTGCCACTGGACATTAAGCAACCAACAATTAATCAATTTATAGGACATAGTCTTGGTATTAAGCTGGCATTTAAGGCAGCGCCTTCCTCATATCAAAAATGATATAACTACATAAATGACATTATATCGAAAAACTGTATCGGATGCCAATAGGTTGTAATTTAGGTTGAATGGTCGGTTATATCTCTGCTGAATCAGGACTCATTACTATCAAAGCTCCCTCTGACTCTACATCTACCCCTATCACCACGCCCACGTTTTCTAGTAGATTTTGGTGGCATGCCTGTATTGTTTCGGAGAAATCGACGTATTTTAAATCAGAAGTAGAAGGAATGGAAGAGTATTGATATGGAACACGATGTTGACGTTATTGTTGAGAACGTAGTAAGATTGCGATATAAACGTAGTATAATTGTGGCAAGAACGTGCTATAATCGCAGTAGAAGCGTGGTGCTATCGTGTTGCAATCGCATAAATCGTGATTTGGTCATAGTGTAAACGTGATGAGCGTAGAAAGATCTTGATAAGCGTAGTGAGGTCACATAATAAGCGCGGTGAGAACGTGGTATACTCGTAGCGGGATCGTTATAGAAGCGTAATGAGGACGTAGTAGCATCGTGAAAGCAACGAAAATTTACCTTTTCATGCCGCTCATACCGCGACCTCACCATGATCTGAATTTATTTTAGATCGCGGTGAGCGTAGTGCGATCGTGGTCTATTTTTTAGTGCGTCCTGAAATATTTTGGTGATTACAGAGAACTGCTCTTAAATGTAGAAAAAACATTATATTTTGCTGTATATTTATCTAATTTAAAAAAAAATGCACGATTTACGTTGCGACGGTTTTTTTTTAACCATAAAAATTTTTAAATCTTGTTTTTAGGAACTTTTTTATGATTTTTTGAATTGTGATTTATTATTAATGAATGGACCACAATTAATTATACATGTTTTATTCAGTTTTTTATTATTATAGTCACTGGCATACATTATTATCTAAGAAGAAAAACATGTGTTTTTGCTGTATATTTATCTCATTTAAAAAAATTGCACAATTTACGTGGCGACGGGTTTTTTTTTTTACCAAAAAAAAATTATAAATCTTGTTTTTAGGACATTTTTTTATGATTTTTTTAATTAGATTTTTTTATTAATGAATGGACCATCATTAATTATACATGATTTAGTCAGTTTTGGTTTGATATATAGTCACTAGCGTTGTGTCAAATAAACTGGCGTAACTAAATTTTTTAATAAATTATCGTAAACTTTGTTTATGTAATCCAACATAAAAAAAAAAAGTGCTATATTCGACGGCAAATTCCATAGATTGCTTTATATAAGTTTTAAGTTTGAGTCAAGCTGGTTAAAATTTGTAACTTCTTCATCATAATATCTCCTGAAGAAGTCCTGATTCATTTTTTTTGGACTATTCAACAGAATATATTCTGGAGATATACGTAACAGAAGAGACCAATAAAAAAAAATGTAAAAAACGCCCTAGGTCTGTACATCTATATCAGCAGTTGAGTACTAGTGCTAGTCTCAAGTATTTTTGGGACTTGTCTGTCTGTCTGTTTACGGTCCTTGGACAGAAAATTCACTTAAATTATTTCCGCACTTTTGCATTATGCTTGACGATATTTACTTGATATTTGTTATATTCAATGTAGTTTAAAGAACAAGTTTAACCGATAGGGGACTATATATATATGTATTGCCATGCAATAGACAACTTTCGAGTTTGATGCATTTCCGTCAAAAACTCTGGTTTTAGTGAACATCATTCGTACGTTTAGGGGCATCGTCACTTCCTTTCCAATGTTGAGCGAGTGGTTGCAAAACTACATTGCTTTATTGTAACATAAATTGGATTTTTTCCTTTGATGTTTTTATGAAATAATTTGCTTAAAAAGTGTGGTGAGGGAAAACCATGGTATATTATATGCAAATTTATGTTGTACCATACTTTGCTAATTAAATATGCAACTCAACTAAAATCCAAAGGAAAAAGGCGGAGCTTCAGCCATGGTATAACATATTCATTTTCATGTTATTCCATGGCTGAAGCTCCACCTTTTTTTTAATGTATCCGCCTCTAAAATATTTAGGAAACCGTAAAACGTACTAAAAGGTCAAGATCTTCATTTGTTTTCATTTTATAAGAAAAAGCAATGAATTATGTGTACCACATTTTAAGAAACCTTTTTCAAACTATAAGATTGTTACGAATTCCCTTAATTTTGGAAACAATTACTTAATGTTTCTTCTTTCAGTTTTGAAAAAAAATAAAATGTAAAACTATTATTTCCTTTGCGAAAATTCAATTAAATTTCGATATAAAAAGGACTAAATATCAGCTACAAATATCTGTGAAAAAACATGATTTTTTTTGCAATCAATTAGGGGGACGTACACTATCTACGCCCTCTGGATCCGCCACTGTTTAAATACATTGTTTTATTATTAAAATTGTGTTTTAATAAATAATCTAATAAAATAACGGAAGAAAAACATTTTTCAATCAGATGAAAATTCTGTAAAATATGATTAATTTGTATGATACATTGAAAACAAACAAAGAAAAACAATTCTTACCGTCATTAGAATAATCATTTAATCCTTGTCCTGGAATCCGACATTTTTGTTTACCTCAGTCATTATGAAATTACCTGCTCATACAATCATACACGGGTCGCAAAACTAAAATAAATCGGGAAAATCCGACATTTTCTTTACTTTCTGCAAATTCAGGGGCTCTATTACATAAAATACACAGACGATCATACACGAAGCGCAAAAGTGACGCGCGAGCTTCCATTTCATTGGATAAAACTGTAACGTGATCAATTTCTAATATTAGTTGAAGGTCTTGAAGCTGTCAATCATTTTATTTATATTACAAATTTTATATACCATGTGTCTTACTCATTAACATATTTAAACAAACTCATCCTTCGGATTCGTTTGTTTAAATATGTTAACTCGTAAAAACCATGGTATATATAGTACTTGTACAAATTATTCGGCAAATAAAAATCCTCATAATTAACAATCAGCATTGCTGTCATAAGGAGACTGTGATTAGTACTTACAAAACAAACTTTATTTTTAGTTTATCCTGTATAATGACGATGATGAACGGTAATAGTGCAGGAAACAGGCGACCCCTTCTATCTAGTAAATGACGTCAAAAAGGCGTGCATAACTGACGTGTTTAATGCCTAATTTCACTTATTGACGCCGGTGGCGGATCCAGAGGGGGGGGGGGCGTAGAGGGCGTACACCCCCTTTGCTTGGACTTTTTTATTTGTTTGTAAAATGATTATAATAATCAGACTTCGTGAATTTTGCCATTTCCTGTGTATTTCATTTTTATGCGACAATTCTTTACTTATAAAGATAATTTCGCTGGTATTTACTGATTGTGTCAAAGTCATGTAATTCTCTATGGTGGAGTTGACCAGTGCGTCAAAAAAACCGTCACTCAGTCATTTTGAAATTCAAATTACAGTAACACGTTGATTATGCTGAGGATGACAACCATGCATGAAACCTTCAAAGCGACACAGGATTGACCAAGAACGTAGTGACTTCTATTTCACTATTCAACCAAACAGAAAGTAAAACTCTATTACACTCTCATGAAAAAAATAATCCGCAGCAATATTATTTACCAACGAAAAAATGTTTAACCCCAAACACCCACGCCCTATTTTAAAATAACATGATAGTTTAAATTGACATAATAGCTGAATAATGATCCACATTCAGTATATTAAGCTCGCTCTGGATAGCTTGAAAGTCTAAGGTACGAACCATTTGAATTGAGGAGGCAGTCTATTAAAGGTATTTGAGAGAAAAAAATCTGACTCTTATTTTTGCATTAAATAATATTCTGGACGTATGTGGATTGAAAACAATAATCTTATCAACTGTTTTGCTATTATAAACGGAAATTTCCAACAGAATTATTTAGCATTAAATGAACATGATGAATAAAAAACGGGCGTATTTTTTTGAGGCCGGGGTTTGCGTATCTGACCGGAATGTCTGTTTCGCCGAACTGTTATATTGAATACTTTTTTTCAAGACTGCAACCTGACTGCTGAGTGTGGCCTTTATCACAGTCTCCATTTGTCGACCGTCATTCACAAATTCCTTGTCATTTCAGACTCATTCGTATCCTTTGGTTGATTTGGAACCCCTAACCTCCCTTACTTTTGTTGGGTGAAACATATCAACCAAACATTTAGATATACATTGCTTGTTTTGATTTTTTAACTCGTGTCGGTTGTATTCTAAATGTCATCCAAAAGCCTGGTGTATTTCTTGTCCATAACAAGAAATCTGTGAGGTTATGCTTACTTAACATACAACAAACGAGAATTTTCCATGTCTATTTTATTGACAAGTCCCACATCAAATATATCAGTGTATATAGCTTTGGATCCATACTCATGAACACTTTTATGATAGACAATCAATAGGGAGAATACAACATAAAAAATGTCCAACCCTTACACTTTACAGCAACTATAGAATATACATGCCCCACGCCAGGAACCATTTAAAAAGTGCATTTTACACTTATTTTATGTTTTTTAGCCAAAAAAGGTCCCAAAAACTTTTAAAACTTCGCCCCCCTTTAAAATTTCTAGACCCCCCCCCCCCAGTATAGAACAATTTTGTCATGAAATTGTCTCCTTTGAAAGTATGCAAAGTGCATGCAGGTCATAATTTAATTTGTTGAATGATTTTTTTTTTTACTATTAGTGGGTGCCATAGGAGGTCCACTGGAATTTTTAGCGAGAATAACTTGGCATGGGAGAAAGGAAGAAAGACCATTCACAAGTTGACTACCATTTGTTTTCTCTGTTTTGATTTAATTTAAAAAATAAAGCTTTCAGATGAGAGTGCATAAGATAAAAAGATTCCCTGAGGAACACCTCCTTTTTTTGTGCTCTAAATTTTCAACCCTCGAATTAAGATTTTCGATCTAAATTAAAATGAAAACCTTGCTTTCTAACCGATCTTTATTATGTGCCGGATCGGCAACTTTTTAATTTTATTTCATAAGAGAAAATCTGCATTGCCGTTAAACACATGCACGTTGTCTGCTTGGATACCCGCCACAAAAAGAAATAAATAGCCTAACTCCAGAATAATAAATTCTTGCATCTCGTGATTTTTGCCACAAGGAGCTTACCTAAGGATAAATACCGAATATGGAAAGTGAAACTAAAATTCAAAACATAACATCTGAAGGCGGGCACATAGAAGAAAAGAAGGTTTTATTTTTTTGGCAAAGGGTTCCTAAGTAATCTTCTCTGCATGTGTTCAAAATATACATGAAATATTTGCAACTACCCCTTGTCTGTTCTATAAATTATATCTGTTACTTTAAAGAATTTAGATAAATACATGTAGGTAATGAGTCCATTGGACACAGCCCCGCTTGCATATCATATAAAGTTACAAAAGGACATCACTGAGGAACAGTAAAAGTGATACTACCTAAATTCAATTTGTACTTGATCCGAGTTTTGTCGTAATAAGTATTGTTTATAAGTTACATAACATTTGGTTTAGGCAATTAAGACTAAAGTTAAAAATAGAAACAAAAAATTATCATTTTTTCATTTGTATAGGGGCATAACTCTAAAATGGGTAGAATGACGACACTAAAATTCAAACTTAATCCGTTTTTTGTTGTATTTAGCACTGTTTATATATAAGTTTTCCAATTGTAAAAGATATACAAGACCAACACAGGCTAAAGGTCCCGACTTCGGTCAGACACAAAAAGGCGGCTGGTTTAAACTGGTTTTATACACGCCCATCATTTCCCCTTCAACTCTAGCCTATGTAGACATATATAATTTTAACGTCCACAATTTTGAGTGTCATTTTCAAAGAATAAATTTTGAGGTCCCTAACGAATATTACCCGGCTCTACAGCTGCCCTAAATTGCCCACTCTAAACGAAACTTGCAGAAGGGGTCTTTTACATATGTACCATAGCTTGGTTGCTATATCTTCCTTTACGTTTAATATGACGGTGCTAGCTATGAAATTTAATTATGATTAAACTGCAAGCTATCCGCTGTATCTCAAAAGGCTATCTGCTTCTTCAGAAAATCCGATAGTAGTGATTATCAATCCATTTTATTTTTACGAAAAGATATAAACAACAAAAATAATCAACAATACTGTATACAATTCTATAAGCAATCATCATTCCAAAATGTTAAACAGTTACACCAAAAAAATAGTTTCGTTTCCACAGTTTTACGCAATTCGAGTTTTGTAACACGCAACTCGACTTTCTCAAGTCGGAACTGGACTTTCTTAACTCGCAACTGGACTTTCTTAACTCGCAACTCACAACTCGGCATTCTTAACTCGCAACTCGACTTTTGTAACTCGCAACTCGACTTTTGTAATTCGCAAATCGACTTTCTTAACTCGTTCTTAACTCCCAACTCAACTTTCTTAACTCTTATTGCGCCTACAAATAGTAAACAATCGTACAATACTCAACTTTCATCATCGGATAATTGTATTGTCACTAAATCAAATACAGAATTATACAAAGTTTTTCTTTTACTGGTCCAAAAGTGTGGAATTCATTATCCAGTGAAATAAAAAAAATAAAAAAGTATATCTGCTTTCAAATACTCCTACCAGTCGGAAAGCCAGTTGAAATAGAACAAAGGAATCGAAGCTCTTTGTTAGAGAAGGCGATAAGTGCTTACTGTAATGTTTAATATAGTAACAACATTTTTAAATGTAAATAGAGATGAATAAAACGACATTTTTCTCCGAATACGGAGTGTTTTATTTTAAAAACACCATTTGCATAAGTTTTCAATTTATCTATTAATATCAAGTCGACGTCATGGGTATCCATCAAGTTGGATGTAGAACATGCATAACCTCAGATTTTTTTTTTAAATTTTACCACGCACGGAGAACATATGTATTAATCTATTAGTTCAGTAATTTTCATGTCTGCCCTTCCATTATGTGACTCAAGAAAAAAAATCAAAAAAATGGTTAACAAATGTATCGAAAAGAGAAAATCGAGTGCACCTTTTTATGTTAAGGCGTGTTTTAGGAGTATATTTTGTCTTTGAAACGCACAAAGCAAGAGTATTTGATATATCATCTCGCTTCAGATTCTATCATTTTTAACCGGATTTTTGTGACAAAAATGTCGGTTATTGAATTGGGGATGTACGGCGGACGGGCGGGCGGCAATCAAATGTTGTCCGTGCATTAACTCATGAACCGTTCAACCAAAGCTTTTAAAATTTTAATACGTTGTTACTGACAACTAAATGAAGGTCAAGTTCAATAATGGCGATTTTGACTTTTACCGTTCAGGAGTAACGGTTCTTGAAAGATTGAAAAATGAAGTTTCCAGTCGTGTCCGTGCATTTACGCATGAACTGTTCTACCAAAGCTTCCCAAATTTTAATATGTTGTTACTGATGACAAAATGGAGGTCAAGTTCAATAATGACGATTTTGAATTTTACCGTTCAGGAGTTATGGTTCTTGAAAGATTGAAAAATGGTGTTTCCAGTCGTGTCCGTGCATTTTCTCATGAAATATTCAATCAAAGCTTTTAAAATTTTTATATGTTGTTACTGATGACAAAATAGAGGTCAAGTTCAATAATGACGATTTTGACTTTTACCGTTCAGGAGTTATGGTTCTTGAAAGATTGTAAAATGGCGTTTCAATTCACGTTGTTGCATTTACTCATGAACCATTCAATCTAAGCTTTTCAAATTTTAATATGTTGATACTGATGACAAAATGGAGGTCAAATTTGATATTGACGATTGGCACTTTCACCATTCATCAGTAATGGTTCTTGTGATATTGCCAGGACACAAATAAATGTTAATAAATCCGGTTTTGCTGTTGTTTTGACAGCCTCTCGTTTAACCTGAATTTGCAGGGTTCAACCTCTGCGGTCGTATAAAGCTGCGCCCTGCGGAGAATCTGGTTTAGGGTTGAAATAACTATCTTTCACACATATCATGATATATGATAATCGACATATTGATCAAAAAGCATTTTTATTTTTTGTTTTCTAAAGTAAATTTTATTCTTTCAGCACTTTTTTAAATTGGCCCTTCTGTGACTAAAATTATGGGAAATTGGCCCTACCTCAAATTTTATAAGTTAAGCCACAATGTAAACTATAAGTGATTTTTTATACGACCGCAACAAATTATTTGGGATCGTATAATGGTATGACGTCGTCGTTGTCTGCGTCGTCTGAATATATATTGGTTTCCGGACAGTATCTTTAGGAAAGGATAATAGATCTTTATAAATTTTTTTTAGAAGGTTCAATACCACAAAAGGAAGGTTGGGTTCGACTTTCGGGATTGTGGTCCCAACCGTTTAGGAATTAGAGGCCCAAAAGGTGCCCAAAGCAAGCATTTTTCAAGTTTAAGGATAATAACTTGTGTATAAGTATTTCAATTGCTCTGAAATTGTATCACAATGTTTAAAACCACAAGTAGAAGGTTAAGATTCATTTGTGGGGTTATGGGTCCAAAGTTTAGGAATTAAGGGCCAAAAAGGGGTCAAAAACAATCAAGACAATAACTTACAAGTGTGTAATTGTATGGAACTCTCTAAAACTGTACCACAATGTTCCATATAACATGGGGGAGGCTGGTATTAAGTTTTGGATTAATTGCCCAAAATATGTAGGAATCAGGGAACAAAAAAGGACCAAAAAGAAGCATGTTTCTAGTTTCCAAACAATAACTTGTGTTTAAGTGAATGAATATCTCTGAAATTGTACTACAAGGTTCCATACTACAAAGGAAAAGATAAGATTGAATTTAAGGTTAATGCTTAAGGGGGGGGGGGGGGGCAACAAGTTAGGGAAGGGGGGTTTTTGTTTACAATTTTTTTAAGGGATTCTTTTTTTTCAAAATTTTTCAATTTTCGAATTTTGAAAAGTTTCAGAAGAAATCTTCAATTGCACAGTATTGTGCAGTAGATTTGTTGGATCTTTGATCACATTTATTTTGTGACAAAAACCTTTATTATGTCAAAAATTCGATCACAATCCAAATTCAGACAGTATCAAGCTTGAATATTGTGACCAAATTTGCCCCTACCGTTCAGGGTTAGACCACTGCGGTCGTATAAAGTTGCGCACCCGCGGAGCACCTGGTTGTTGTTGAGGGACCCCCCTTTTTGGGAAAAAAATTTGGTTGCTTAAATAGGGAATCACTGAAGCTTGACTGGAACGGGCCCCGTCTTAGGCAGTCAGTGGGCCCCCACTTATCCACGTAATCATTGTCCGTTAACTTATCTAAAATTGTAAAAACTTTCTCCTCTAATATTCTTATGAGCTTAATTATTTTACCAAACTAGGGCACAAGAAATCTTCATACGGATATCTAGATTGGACATTTTCTAAGGGGATCCACAGAAATCTGTGTCTTATCTGCAACAGAATTAAAAGAATATATATATGTGTATAAAATACTCGTATATAAACTACGGTTTTTATATACTGATAATAAAATCAATGTTATACCAATAACAAATATATATATCTAACATTGTTGGGTTGATGTTTAGACGAGTTGTATATACAATATGTACACAGCCATGTATCACCATCATTGATGGCGATCCGATGGATACATCTGTTGTAGGGTTGTCACTGACTCAGACGTACTTATAAATATAATTATTTTCTGTGACTGTATCTTACATTAATTTGTAGGATCCTTTACTATAGATAATTTAGCTGATCTGTAACAATAACATCTTCATGCCTTATATATCATGTACTGCAGTACGCCGCTAGATTAAAACTGACGTGGAAAGGTAACACACGGCCAGAGAAAGCTCTTTTTTTGAGAGCCCAGGTGGTCGTGTGGTCTAGCGGGACGGCTGCAGTGCAGGCGATTTGGTGTCACGATATCACAGTAGCATGGGTTCGAATCCCGGCGAGGGAAGAACCAAAAATTTGCGAAAGCAAATTTACAGATCTAACATTGTTGGGTTGATGTTTAGACGAGTTGTATATACATTATGTACACAGCCATGTATCACCATCATTGATGGCGATCCGATGGATACATCTGTTGTAGGGTTGTCACTGACTCAGACGTACTTATAAATATAATTATTTTCTGTGACTGTATCTTACATTAATTTGTAGGATCCTTTACTATAGATAATTTAGCTGATCTGTAACAATAACATCTTCATGCCTTATATATCATGTACTGCAGTACGCCGCTAGATTAAAACTGACGTGGAAAGGTAACACACGGCCAGCGAAAGCTCTTTTTTTGAGAGCCCAGGTGGTCGTGTGGTCTAGCGGGACGGCTGCAGTGCAGGCGATTTGGTGTCACGATATCACAGTAGCATGGGTTCGAATCCCGGCGAGGGAAGAACCAAAAATTTGCGAAAGCAAATTTACAGATCTAACATTGTTGGGTTGATGTTTAGACGAGTTGTATATACATTATGTACACAGCCATGTATCACCATCATTGATGGCGATCCGATGGATACATCTGTTGTAGGGTTGTCACTGACTCAGACGTACTTATAAATATAATTATTTTCTGTGACTGTATCTTACATTAATTTGTAGGATCCTTTACTATAGATAATTTAGCTGATCTGTAACAATAACATCTTCATGCCTTATATATCATGTACTGCAGTACGCCGCTAGATTAAAACTGACGTGGAAAGGTAACACACGGCCAGCGAAAGCTCTTTTTTTGAGAGCCCAGGTGGTCGTGTGGTCTAGCGGGACGGCTGCAGTGCAGGCGATTTGGTGTCACGATATCACAGTAGCATGGGTTCGAATCCCGGCGAGGGAAGAACCAAAAATTTGCGAAAGCAAATTTACAGATCTAACATTGTTGGGTTGATGTTTAGACGAGTTGTATATACATTATGTACACAGCCATGTATCACCATCATTGATGGCGATCCGATGGATACATCTGTTGTAGGGTTGTCACTGACTCAGACGTACTTATAAATATAATTATTTTCTGTGACTGTATCTTACATTAATTTGTAGGATCCTTTACTATAGATAATTTAGCTGATCTGTAACAATAACATCTTCATGCCTTATATATCATGTACTGCAGTACGCCGCTAGATTAAAACTGACGTGGAAAGGTAACACACGGCCAGCGAAAGCTCTTTTTTTGAGAGCCCAGGTGGTCGTGTGGTCTAGCGGGACGGCTGCAGTGCAGGCGATTTGGTGTCACGATATCACAGTAGCATGGGTTCGAATCCCGGCGAGGGAAGAACCAAAAATTTGCGAAAGCAAATTTACAGATCTAACATTGTTGGGTTGATGTTTAGACGAGTTGTATATACATTATGTACACAGCCATGTATCACCATCATTGATGGCGATCCGATGGATACATCTGTTGTAGGGTTGTCACTGACTCAGACGTACTTATAAATATAATTATTTTCTGTGACTGTATCTTACATTAATTTGTAGGATCCTTTACTATAGATAATTTAGCTGATCTGTAACAATAACATCTTCATGCCTTATATATCATGTACTGCAGTACGCCGCTAGATTAAAACTGACGTGGAAAGGTAACACACGGCCAGCGAAAGCTCTTTTTTTGAGAGCCCAGGTGGTCGTGTGGTCTAGCGGGACGGCTGCAGTGCAGGCGATTTGGTGTCACGATATCACAGTAGCATGGGTTCGAATCCCGGCGAGGGAAGAACCAAAAATTTGCGAAAGCAAATTTACAGATCTAACATTGTTGGGTTGATGTTTAGACGAGTTGTATATACATTATGTACACAGCCATGTATCACCATCATTGATGGCGATCCGATGGATACATCTGTTGTAGGGTTGTCACTGACTCAGACGTACTTATAAATATAATTATTTTCTGTGACTGTATCTTACATTAATTTGTAGGATCCTTTACTATAGATAATTTAGCTGATCTGTAACAATAACATCTTCATGCCTTATATATCATGTACTGCAGTACGCCGCTAGATTAAAACTGACGTGGAAAGGTAACACACGGCCAGCGAAAGCTCTTTTTTTGAGAGCCCAGGTGGTCGTGTGGTCTAGCGGGACGGCTGCAGTGCAGGCGATTTGGTGTCACGATATCACAGTAGCATGGGTTCGAATCCCGGCGAGGGAAGAACCAAAAATTTGCGAAAGCAAATTTACAGATCTAACATTGTTGGGTTGATGTTTAGACGAGTTGTATATACATTATGTACACAGCCATGTATCACCATCATTGATGGCGATCCGATGGATACATCTGTTGTAGGGTTGTCACTGACTCAGACGTACTTATAAATATAATTATTTTCTGTGACTGTATCTTACATTAATTTGTAGGATCCTTTACTATAGATAATTTAGCTGATCTGTAACAATAACATCTTCATGCCTTATATCATGTACTGCAGTACGCCGCTAGATTAAAACTGACGTGGAAAGGTAACACACGGCCAGCGAAAGCTCTTTTTTTGAGAGCCCAGGTGGTCGTGTGGTCTAGCGGGACGGCTGCAGTGCAGGCGATTTGGTGTCACGATATCACAGTAGCATGGGTTCGAATCCGGCGAGGGAAGAACCAAAAATTTGCGAAAGCAAATTTACAGATCTAACATTGTTGGGTTGATGTTTAGACGAGTTATATATATATATATATATATATATATATATATATATATATTATATATATATATATTTAATATATAGATCTAATTTAAGGGGTAAAATTGGTATAAACTTATTAGAAAATTTTTCTTGTTCTAGTTTATCATGGAGAATGCAATGATAAATTATAAATTACAAAAATTCCTTAATCTCACCATTGCACATGTCAGAAATGCGAAATATGTGGACTCATCTTTAAAAATTCCTTAGTAATAATCCTGATTGGTAAGGTTACCGTAGTATTTGATTATTTTACGAAAATTGTACCCTGAATTTTATTTTAGATTGCAGCAACAGAATGAAGAATTCAAAGAGTCTAATACGGTTTATTTAACAGGATTTTATCATTGAATCAACATCCTATAAGAATATAACATACAAATAAATGAGAGAATCCATGGGTACTGATAGTAATTTTGTGCAGGGGAGAACATTTAAACAATACTTTAATGTAAGAGACATACAGTGGTGTATTTTTAAAGAGACCGAAAGAACCTGCAATAACTTGCCATGAGTGTATATTTTCCCAACCAGAAGCTCGTTCATAATAATATACAATTTAAATTAAAATTATTGTATGAACATTACAGATAAAGTCTCAAGAGAGCAATTTAGTTTAGTTTTAAATGAAACTTTAAAGTACAAAACATTGAAATAAAAATAACTTTTACAAACTTTTAGTCCTTTCCATGTTGTGGGACATGTAGAAAGTTTATGCTTTAACCATTTATGTAGCTCCATATAGGGGACTGGATCCCTGCCCCCTAAAAGAAAACGCCTTCGAATCCGACAGCAATCAATCGATAAAAAACACCAAACAAAAATTTAAAGGGAAACATGCCATTCGTACACTTGATACATGTAGCATGCTCTTCATTGTGAATCAAAGCTAAATCAACACAGTTTTTTTTTATGTTTTTTTTTTACATGATAAGGTTCCTACCTTGGTGCAGGCGTTTGAATAAATTATTTTTAGAATATTAAGTTGATAAATGGATTAGAAAAAAAAATCATAAAAGAATGAACATCTTTCGTTCTGTCTTTTGCAAGTTAGACTCTTTTCCCTGAGTAATTTGTTTCAAAAGTTGATCAACAAATAATTACATTAGATGTATGTTTCATTATAATACGTTATTCTGATTGGCTAACTGCACTTCACGTGCTATTTCTGAAACAATTGTATTAGACAATAAAATTTATCATTCATGATGACACGAGGTCCCACCATAAAGTGCACAGGTGAATTAAATGAAAACTTGATAAAAATCTTTTTTTCAAGATTCTAGCTAAAAAAATGTAATTATAAGTATTGAATGCTTCTTTTTGTAACTTTATAGGGTTGTAAAAGCGTTGACCGTGCGCACATTTTTAGTATGAAGCGCTTTTGCGCTTCATACAAAATGTACTTCGGTCAACGCTTTTACACCCCAATAAATTTACAAAAAGCAGCATTCAATTCTTAAATACAACTAAAATCCAGGATGCGAGTCATCGATGTACATGACATTGTTTGTCTTCTTGCTGTATTGTCGTGCCTGTGGCATGCGAAAGATACAGATAACAATCCTACGGTGTTAGCTATTTGTATTGAGCCTGATATTTTATATGGTAATTGACTTGAACTGGAGGCTTCATACCTTGTGTACAGATGGCTTATACATGTATAACGAAAGTCTGTATTGTGTCTGTTGGCCTTGACCTCATTTTCATTGTCAAGCAACTGCTTGAAAACAAATTTCTATTTTTGTTATGTTAATTTCTCACTTACCTATTAGTGAACTACCGAATTGGACTATTTACCGGGTTTGTAATAACACGGGTAACAGGATGGGTACTACATGTATATGTGGAGCAGGATCTGCATACCCTTCAGGAATACCCGAGATCAAACCCATGGTGGGGTTCGTGTTGCTTAGTCATTAGTTTTTTATGTGTCTTGTGTACTATTATTTGTTTAATTTGCACAGGTCATTGGTCAATGTTAAATTTATGGTTCATTGGTCAATATGTAATTTTCATGGTTTTGTTTGTTTCTTGTTTAAGATATGGGCGACTTTTTTCTATTTTTTTGGTTTATTTATCACCAAATTTCAAACGACTGTGGTTTATCTCACATTGACTTCATTTTCATGGATCTTTGACAATGTGTGGTGTATGTGACACTTGTACTAAAACTCTATCAATGGACTATCAGCTTGAGCATTCTTGTTACATCTTATGTTATAAGTTATAAGTGAGACATTATTGGTTAGAGCTTACAAGACTGACTGATTGTTGAGGACCAAGAAATTTGAACAACAAGAAAGAAATAAAGAAAGGTTGTATAAAACATGCTCACTACCAAAAAGAAAACATATTTACTTTCTATAATATTATCTAAAATATGTTCAGTTACTGTTAAATTCATGTGAAGGCTCGATTCGTGTTCATTTCCCATAAAAAAAAATCATGTGATAGCTCGATTCACTTTAATTTCATAGGTAGAAAATTTGTCTGTAGTTTAGATAATTCTTTTACACTAACCGTGATTTTGAAAGTGCTTTAGGTCAAGAACAAAAAAATGCAGTTTTTTGCAAATGAACACTCTTTTACTTGTAATGTAAAAGATGAAGAAAACCGAATTAGACTCCATATAGTAATAGACTGAAATATCTTTGGTAGAAGGGTTACTATTTCGTGAGAATTTAACTAATATTTCTTTTTATATTTAGAATATGTATTTTAATTGGATTCTGCCATACTACCCTAAAAATTAGTCCAGCTTTTCATTCAAAATCTACTGAGCACTGTCAAAATTTTTATGCTATATATATTAAAACCACACAAAGAACAATACGAAGCAAAGTTCTATTTTCTTGCCGTTGAATAGAAAATATCAATGTTGGTCAAAATAAGAAATGTGGTTATAATTTTCAATGACACAACTATAATTCACCAAAGTTTTAGTTAGATATACGCAATTGTAGTCAATTGTACGGCCTTGATAGAGTGAGTAAAAGTCGCTATAAAAAGTTTAAACATGTGAAATATGAATATGAAACAATTCATATGAGAATTTTAACTGCCTAATGTATAACAAAACAATTTACAAACAACAAATATGACCGAAATGAACCAACCACAACCACTAGACTACAGGTTCCTGACTTGGTCCAAGGTTCATGTTATAAAAATATCTTGAAACGTGTGCTTATTCTTTTAAATTACTTTGAAATTATTACTGATAATAAACTGTCATGGTATCAGAAGGATCTTTTCTTTCTATAGGAGAAACGTGAACTATATTAAAGACTTCATTGCAATTCAAGTGCTACAAGAAAGTGTGAATGAGCAACAGTTTTAATATAGACGACTGCATATATAATCTACATATATAATCTACACTAGAACACACCCGTGATATCGCGGGTCCGTGACTGATATATAACTATGCGTATGCCTTATTTTAGTATTGGTATTGTCATCTGATAAAGTCATGTCGATTATAACATGTATAAGGTGGCACAGTTTTCTCTGCTTTCAAAATCTTTCTGTTTAAACCCGTCGACCTTGAACCTTCAATTATTGGTAATATTAATAATTTGGAAAACAAAAGGGCCTGGAATGGAGTATGTTTTACTCAACAGTATACAGCAAAATTCTAAATACACTGTTAGGTGGTGCGCCTGTCAGATGCGGAACGTACAGATAAGGTAATAGGTAACAGGTGAGTATACTATTGGTATCGGTGTCGGACTCGATCCGGAACTTCTTAATTATTGGCAATATTAATTACGTGGAAAACAAATGGGCTTAGAGTGGTGTTATTTTTAATCAACACCATTGTACTATATTAGTTATATATAAAGTTGAATTCTTTGATTCATCGGTTTTATGTGATGACGGCTGACAAATTGTACCTCTTAATTTTAGTATTATAGATATTAAGTTCTATTAATAAAACAAGGAGGTGTGGTATGCCTCCCAACTAACAACAACATAACCAGGATACTATATATATATAACCATAATGTTCAACGTCAGCCGTCGACAAAATTGGTTCAACCCACCACATTTATATGCACCTCTGCCCCAAGTCGGACAAAGTCATGTTATAGATATGTCTGTGTGCAGTTATACATTTAGTTTGATGAACGATATTCTGACATTGTGCTGTACATCGAGATGACATCTATTTTTTTTTTTGTCGGAGCTATTCAGAACTTCTTGTATGGTGTTGACTGCTTAATATTGAAGAACTGTATTGGTGACCTCTGTCTGATGGTTTTGTATTTGTTGCTTATGTGATTGAATTTTACTGTCTATATGACAGCTCCCTTTCCGTCTTTCACATGAATCAACAATAAAAACATCATTGCTCATGGAAAGCTGTAAAAGTCTACTTGATAACTAGTGAAACTAATCGTAAGGAAAAAACGCACTGATCTACGCCAAAAACATTGAATAACACAAATTATGACATACAACACATAACGACAATCAAAAATGAGAAGTCGTGGCTTGAAACAGGCACATAAAGAATGTTGTCATAAAGTTCATCAAAAGAATCCTCTTCAATGTATTAATGTGTTGATATGAAAGAATACATATAGCCATGGAGTTTTAAAATAAAATACTTGTTTTTATCCCAAACCAACTTATGATATTTGTTGATGATTGATTGATTGTTGATTGCTTTATGTCCAGTGGCAAATATTTCACGAAGGTTCAGGACGAGAACAAGTTTACAATAAATACAACAGGTACTAGTAGGTCTTGTAAGAATAGAGGCCCACCGGGATGATGATCGGGAGGAATTTCGACTTCCACTGGAAAATAAAGGTATATTAGATAGGGACAGAAATTTTGCCATGCAACAGGAAGAGTTGTTGCAAGGGTTCTTAACATGCAGAGATCTTGTCACTCTCCTTACACGAGGCATTGGATTTAACCTCCCCATATGCATTCTGACAGGACGTAGCTGCAAACTTGATACATCTTGCACAGCCAGACGGACGCCCCACTTTGGGAAGCTTTTTACTGCTGGTCGGAACAGGACCAAGTGACCATATTTCTATTCCCAACTCCCCCTTGGGGCTTATGATGTTTGTGATAGCATAACCGAGTTTTTTTTTATCAGGTCTTGAATTTGACTACAACTTTCTGTACTTAAAAATGATTGAATTTTCAGTACTGAAAAATGACTGAAATTTTCAGTACTGAAAAAAGACTGAAATTTTCAGTACTGTAAACAACTTTTTCCCAACATTACTGAAAATGATATAAAAATTAATGTACTGAATAGTGATGTTTCCTAAAAGTACTGTTTATATAGCGGCATTTAATGTACTGTTTAGTGATGTTTCCTAAAAGTACTGTTTATATAGCGGTATTTAATGTACTGATTAGTGATGTTTTCTAAAAGTACTGTTTATATAGTGGCATTTAATGTACTGATTAGTGATGTTTCCAAAAAGTACTGTTTATATAGCGGCATTTAATGTACATGTAAATGCTAGTCAAATTGTTGGTAGTGTATACAAGAGATGAATTTCTTAATTTTTTAACATTCAGAAACCATCGTTGTTTTGTCACTTTTTAACGATCATACATCAATTAATTCTAAAATATCGGAATGAATCACTTATAAAAGAGGGACGAAAGATATAACTTTTGGTAATCTTTACGTAGATTTCTGAACCTAGACTATCGAAGACAACATTGATGGTTTTATAACAAAAACATGTTGACCGAACACCAAGGTCTATTAAATCCAAATATTGTAATCACCAGTGGCGGATGCAGGAATTTTCGAAAGGGGGGGTGCTAGCCCAGGGCAAAGGGGGGGTGCAGGGGGGGGTGCAAAACATATGTCCCGATTCAAATGCATTGATCGGCCAAAATAAAGGGGGGGTGCGGACCCCCGGAACCCCCCTCTGGATCCGCCACTGATCACTGAGTGTAAAGATTGCTTCAATTTATCAGTGGGAAGTAACATTAAATATTACATTGTATAAAGCATTGGTTGTAGTTGATTTATTAGTAATTCTAGACAAAGGAAGATAACTTCAATATTTAAAGATGGCTTTAACATTTTTAGAACAGTCATTAGATTCCTGCACCTTGCAAAAGTTATGTAATTTTCTTGACAAGTGTAACATCATTTTGTGCCGTGAATATCTAAGCATATATTACATCGATAAATTTCTGGAAATGTTCATGGATAAGATGTATAACGTAAGGGTACCTAAATTGCATCTGTTTAGCAAAAATAGCAGCGGAATTCTTACAAGATCTCCTAGAGACCAAACAATTTGTATTTTTATGATTTGATACTATGCACGTCTTTTTACATAGGTAAATATATTTAAGATATACACAAATGTTCACAGTATCTATCAACAGATGAAGTGTTTACTGAAAAAGCAAAATGTACCGAAACGTCGCCATGCGACGTCATCAAAACGTCATCTAATAAAAAGTTAGCAAATACAATATGTTAAAAGTATCCATTTCTTAAAAAAAGAAGAGTAAGCAAGGACAAATATCCAATTGTTCAAAATATTTGAAAAAAAATAACCAAAAGCTCTGTTATTCGACTTTTGACGATGCGAATGCAATATGGGTACTCCTCATTACAGAATCATTGATGGTTTGGAGGTTAGTTCAGACCAATTTTTCTATGATTTTCATATGAGAATCATATGAATTGAATATCAAATTTGTGTACCTATATAATAAAGAGGGATACGGCTACAAAATAAACACAAAATGGAAATTTTTGTCTTCATCATAAAAAAACATGTAGTTGAAAAACTGTCAAAATAGGTGCAATTTGGGTACCGTCACGTTAGAAAGTTATGATCAATGCACTATGTAATCTATATTGTGTGTATCAAAAAGGTAGTGATAAGTCTTGGAAGATTTCGATATTAAGTCAGTCCTATAAGGTTTTATAGCTTGCCAAGTCTTACACGTGTATGGCAGTTGTAACTTACACCATTGTGTGAGCAACTCAAACACATAATTGGCCGGATGTAAATAAATGGTGGCTGAATTTTTTTCTCTGGTGGAAGATTTTAAAGTTTTATAGTGTGTTATTGAGTTATAACGATTGGAAAAGGTGTAGGTGGAGCTCGTTTACAACCACTGATCTACATAAAATACTTTTATGCAGTAAAACCCGTACAAACCTGTACATTTCTAACGTAAAGTGATTGAAATTTTTCTACGAACACTTCAACATTAACTTTTCCGTACTACTATTTATAATACCGACCAAAATCATGTAGTCCGAGACAAAACAATCAAAAAACATCGTTGTACACCTCCCAAACGTGTGAACTTGTGTTATTATAGGCAAACGCCGTACCCCTTCCCTTCCCCCCTCTCCTCATCCTCACAGCAAAACATCAACCCATGTCAAATAAAAGACTTATCGACTTCTTACAAAAGGAAGATAAACCGGTACAAGGACGAAGAGTGCTCACAGCAGCGGTCATTTCTGACAGTAACTCAAAATACCTGCAAAACTACATAGGCCCAACAAACCAACACATCAAATGGTGGCATAAATCCGGGGACGACATTCAACACCGACTGCGCTGGATGAAAAACAACATTAATATCAAAATACAGCAATACGGGAATATTCATTTCTATATCTGGCTTGGCACTTGCAATTTGACTAAGAGAGAAAAAAAGGGACAAATCTCAATTGCCAACACAAACACACAGGAAGCGGTGCAAGAAATAGCAGAATTATATGCCAACTTCATACAACTGGTCAAGAAACACCCAGGCTGCAAACTAACATTCCTTGAAGTGCCACATTATTCTATAGTCCGCTGGAATACGTCAAAAGGCCACAAAAACCCTGAGTTATTCACTGAACAAGACATAACCTTGAGACAACAAGTTGAAGAACTAAACCTGAAGATCCACTCACTTAACAGCGAACTAGGGGTGCACTCACCACTGCTGACCGTTCATCTTCGAACCCGTAAGCAAGTCAAGAGGGGTAAAAACAAGCCTACTAAAGACGTCATAAAGTACAGTCTGCTCTCCGACGGAATTCACCCATCTCCGCTACTATCTAGAGTCTGGCTAAGAGAAATTGTGGACCAAGTAAAAGTGGACTGCTACCAATAGCTACTTTGACAATTTCACCTAGCCCTGCTATTGTGCTACAGGAGGCATGGGATGACCAAGCCACACTGTGCACTAATAGTCTTAATTGTCAAAGATAGCTTTGCGTTGGATACATCTGACAGCACACATATTACCTCACATAAAATCCACAATGGAATTGGACCAACCAAACAAATGTTCAACAAAAATCAGTAATTCCAGTAATATTGTTAACGACTACAATTTGAACATTGGCAAAGCGCTTACGAAAAAGTTAAAAGCTACACAAAGGGCAAGAACTCTCCAATATAGGTATACCAGTGGCGGAATAGTAATTACAGCAGATGCCGTAACTTTCGAACTATTCAAGATGGCAGCTATGGCTTATTATGAAGGTATAAAGAAAGAAGGTGTGGAAGTCTATATACAGCCATACCAAGACAAGTCAGGGGCAACTGTCCAATATACTACCAAGATAAAGAAACCTAAGAACCCCCAGTACACGGTCAACATCTATACAACACAAAGCAAACTTTTAGTAAATGGCAAAGGAAGTGATATATTTACGAGGGTGGATGCCCCAAAAATACAGGAAATTGTAGTCAATGAAGCTGACAGAATAAACCTGGACGTGGATCTGTTAAACAATCAACTTCAAGATCAACTTAAACAATTGACTGACAGCAGTAAAAGAGAGAATAGCAGCAACAACATCATATGTCCAAAATGTACAAGACCTTGCAGAACAAAAGGAACTTTTTGCAAGACAGGCAATCATTGGGTACATCACAGTTGTCAAAAGCTATCCGCCATCGAAATAGAGCAAGTTGAAGGCTCGGAGGATACAGACACCGATTATACATGCAAGTTATGCGATACACCACTAAAGCAAGTAAGGGGCAAGGAAAGTATTGAGGAGTCGTTAGCCGAAACCTTACTAATGGAGGAAGTCGAAATTAGAAAAGAGCAATTACAGATTGACTGTCAGGAACAAGCACAACAATGCCCAAAGTGTGAAAAATCTATGGAAAGAATAGGCTCTGACGTATGCTCAACTTGTAACAGACAATGTCACATGCAATGTATGGAATATAACAACGAGGAACCCCAATGCTATATATGCACAGCCGCCTCGAGGCAAGACAATCAGGCAGATGTGGAATCATCACCTACACAGACTGTCAACATGACCATGCAGCAACCAGCAATAAGCCAAAAAGAAGACACAACAACTGCACATAAGGACGCAAAATACAGTGAACTGCGTGCAAAGGAAATAAAATTGAAAAAAATGGAAGATCAGATCAAACTACGAGAAAAGGCGGCCCAAGAAGCAAATAACAACAGAACAAAACTGGAATCAAGGTGCCAAGAATTAGAAGCAAGGAACCACGAACTGGAACACACAGTCAAGACGCTAGTCCGTAGAATAGAAAGTCTCGAGGTGCAACAAGTGGCAAACGGACAAGTCAATGAGAAGCAACACCACTCACCAAGCGAAACAAGTAATCAGAACAGCAGACATGACAATAACAGCAATGATATGGCTGAATACTTCAACCAAAGATTCAAGCGGCTGCACAGGAAGCTTACAGATGTTGTATTCGACTGTATTGACAAACACATAGACAACATGCAACTGGATGAGACTATTCATAGAAGAGAAGACAAGCCAAACATCTCTGTCAGCCAAAAAACTGAAGAGGCCAAAACTATATCTGCCGACTACTCGCCAAGAACAATAACAAACGAGGACCCTACCAAACTCCACGGAATACCTCTAATATACAGCCATCCAAACAAGAAAGCTACTACAGGAGCATGTCAACAGAAATCTGATAACACCCAAAAGATATGGAATGGAACAAAAAAGGCACATGTACAACACCCTGGTCCAAGTGCACCATTACCACCAAGACAACACTACTATGTCAGAAGACTAGAGTCACAAATCCCTCCAACGCACCATCCTGTTAATCAACAACCGTTATACAACATGGCAACAGGTGCAGCTTGTGGAAACAACACTTTTTTAGTGCAGAGCAATCCCCAACGAAACAACATCAACCAATTTTAGACACTAAGGACAAATCCATCAGCATAGCCTCATACAACTGTAAAAATATCAAAACATGTGGACACTCCATTAGCGAAATTCTACAGGAAAATGACATCATCTTAATTCAGGAACATTGGCTTTTTCATTCTCAAATACATATGATCTCTGATATTAACTGTAACGTAAACTTTGCAGCCAAGGGGGTGGATATGAACGAACCAATTCTTCCAGTATCCATGCCCAGAGGATACGGTGGCGTGGGAATCATTTGGAACACAAACATAAATCATCTCATTAGACCTCTTGACGACGGATCGGAAAAAATACAGTGTATTGAACTTGAGAACTCGGTTAGGCGAATACTGGTTGTTAGCGTGTATCTACCATCAAACGGGAGCAAAAACCATCAAATAGAATATCAAGAGTGCATAGATGAACTGCACGAGATATGCCAAAAATACATCAGTACTCACCACATTATTATAGGTGGAGACATTAACGAAGACCTTAATGCTGGAAAACCAACGAACCAGAGAAAGGAGTACCTGAAGAAATTTATAAATGAAATTGAATTGAAATTTGATAACATTGGAAATACATTCATCAACTCGAAGGGGTGTGAATGCTCTGAAATTGACTATTTCCTACACAACATAACACCAGCAGACATACTAGGGAAGGGAAAGTCAATCCTCAAATGCCAAACCAACGCCTCAGACCATTATCCAATCAGTATGAGTATAAACTGGAAGCATGAGAAACTTGATATGAACCAAAAAACCCGTCCGAAATCCAAAATTAAATGGGATAAGGTAGACAAGGATCTGTTATAAAGCAATAACAGACAAAGAGGCACTGAAGCTGCAAGAATCAATTATTACAGATTCATTAGAGTCACAAGAAGTAGTTGAGCGGATGAATGATATACTCACAACAGCATCACAAAATTCATCAGGAAATAAAACAATTTATCAATCAAGACCAAAGCTCAAAGTATGGAATAGTGACATAAAGAACGCCCTAAAGGAAAAACGGATTACGTACGCGTACAACGAATGGCAAAAAGGTGGGAGACCAAACGACCCAGCAAATCCCCTAACACTCAAGAAAAAGCAAGGAAAAAAGGAATTTAGGAAAACAGTACGCATAGCAGTAGCAAGGCAACTGGAGGCAGAAAAAGAGAGCATCATGGAAGCAAGATCGAATAACATGGAGGTCTTCCACAAACTAGTTCAAAAGAACCGCAGGAAGGGAATTGAACACATACAGGATATAAACGTTAATGGCGCCACATACTCGGGAGACAAAGTCATAGAAGGATTTAAGGAACACTTCTGTACTCTTTCTACACTTAAAGAAGAGGCCTTCAGCAACCCGGAGTACCACTCCCAAGTGGAAATGGAAATAAGCAATATCTGCAAACTGGTAGACCAAGAAACGATACGCCCTGTCATAGAAAATGATGTCCGTAAAGCTATTTCTACAATAAATAGAAACAAATCCGCAGACTACCAAATATAACCATCGAACATTTCATATATGCTGGAGATAATATCTTATCCGCCCTTACTCAACTCATCAATATCATATTCCTAGAAGGAGATATACCAACAATTCTGAAAATAGGACTGCTTTCTCCTGTATTTAAGAACAAAGGCAGCAAAAATGATGCATTAAACTACCGAGGAATAACTACAGTATTTTACCCGTAGAGAGCAAGATAATTGAGGCCATCATTAGAGATCGGGTACAACCAAAAGTGCAGAAGGTGCAAAACCCAACTCAAAGAGGATTCACCAAAGGATCCTCCCCGATGAATGCAGCACTACCTGTGGAGGAAATGTATCGAATTCTCCCGGAAAAAAAGCAAAACGGTTACCTAGTCTTGCTGGACGCAAAAGCTGCCTTTGACACTGTGGTGCACTCACATCTATTCCGCAGGGTATATCATGCTGGGATTCAAGACAGGACATGGACAATCATTAGGAGTCTTCATCAAAACGCAGAAAGTAGCATAAAATGGTCCGGAAAAACATCAGAGCGTTTCACAGTAGGCATGGGTGTCAGGCAAGGAGGCATACTGAGTACAGACCTGTACAAGTTATACATCAACCCTCTGTTAGACCACTTCCAAAACACAACCTACGGCATGACTATAGGGAATGTCAACACAAACAACACCGGATGCGCAGATGATATCGCAATATTGAGTATGCAACCAGCTGATGCTCAAATTATGGTCAACATGGCCCTTGATTTTGCCAATTCAGAAGGATACCAGCTGCAGCCAAAGAAAAGTGTAGTAATTAAAATAAGCGGAAACAGCAATAACACCAAAATGGAAGAAGACAACCTGATGATGGGTAACACACCTATGCCTAATGTTGAGCAGGCTACACACCTTGGGATCATCAGAACTACAACTCGGAAGAACAATATACAAAGTAACACCAACGAAAATATAACAAAGGCAAGAAGGAGTGCATACAGCCTACTTGGAGCCGGGTTCCATGGACACAATGGTTTGGACCCTGAATCGCTACTGCATATCTACAAGACGTATATACTCCCTGTCCTACTATACGGAATGGAACTTCTAACCCCATCCGGTAAGCCTCTTGAACAACTTGAGATCTTCCAAAAAAGGATGCTTAAACAGATATTATCGCTGCCAACAAGATGCCCTGATCCAGCAGTCTACATACTCACAGGAATTCTTCCGGTTGAAGCCCAAATTCACATTAAGACGCTAACTTTCTTTAACAATATATGCCATCAATCAGAAGAGAGTACCGAGAAAAAGCTTGCCAGAAGACAACTGACAGTCTGCAGTGAGGATAGTAATAGTTGGTTCATACACGTCAACAAGTTGCTACGTCTATACGATCTCAGCGAAGCAAACACCTACTTGGCCAACCCAACAAAGAAAACTCAGTGGATCACATTGATAAAGAACGCTGTGATGAAATACTGGAGCATCAAAACTGTACAAATATCCGAACTATACTTGGGCCTAAAGTACCTGAGCAGTCAAAACCTCATCAAGGGAAAACTTCACCCAATCCTCCAACACAAGAGTCAATCCGCTCTAGACAATAGCAGAATCCCTACCAGATTACGCCTTATTACTGGAACTTATGTACTTCAAACAAAACGGATTCAATTCTACAGACAAGAAACAGACCCGACCTGCCTGCTTTGTGGGTTACAGGAGGAAACACTAGAACATTTTGTAATGCAATGCGAGAAGTTACAGTCCGTTAGAGCGGTGATACTTAAAGAGGTGAATGACATATGGCAAAATGAGATGAATAATACCATAAGGTTCCATGACTTGGACATTACAACGCAAATACAATTGCTCCTCGACAGTGCAAAACTCATCAACCTAAATAGACATAACTCAGCCAGCGTAGCCCGTATGGAAAACCATTCCAGAAACCTTTTCTTCAAGTTGCACATAAAGAGAAATGTACTGTTGGACGAAAAGACTTAGAGGCACATCGTAGAAGATAAGCTAGCATGGAGAGGGGGAGGGGTAGGGATATCATTGACTCTGGGTCCTAAAGCACCGGATTGCCTACAGATTCATAGTGGACATACTTTTAGATTTTACCGTACATATACTTTTATGACAATGCAGTAATTTCGTATGAACACTGAACTTTTAAATTTTAAAGAGCAAACATTTTTAAAACATGGAGCTTTAAATACGTATTTTAACCAGGCAAAGTCGCTCTCTATATATATATATATTCCGTATGTGAGGACATTCTAGATTTTAGATTATAAGCGATTAATAAGAAGCCGCTTTTATATATTAACACAAAACCCCGTGTGGATAGACTTGTTTTAACATTGATAAAAATCGCCATGAACTTTTAATTATAACATACATGAATTTTAAAATGTCGGGAGGTGTCGTTGCGGATTGCAAACATTATCTTTAGTGATATTCATAGACCCACAGACACAGCACCAATGTAAATAATGAGCACCGCCACCCAAAGCACCCGTTCAACACACAGAAACTGTGTGGTTCTCCTTTGAAGGGGGTAAAGATACAGAGGTAAGGTAAGGTAAGGTTAATGGGAAAATTTTACAATGGCTGAGTATCACCTATAAAATACCATACGAGTTGATATATGTATACTCTATTCGCGTGTGAAGTTTTAATATTGCTGCTAAAGTGAAGAAAATTTATAATTTAAAATTTGTTCGTTTGTCATAGATTTAGATACTAAGATGGCCTCTATTGTCAAGGTAAATGTTACTCTATAATAAGGCGTAGTAAGCTGTATCATTGGTTTCTTTGATCATAAGTTCAACAGGACATATCAATGTGATCCAATCACAAAACTTTATTCTGATAACGGAAAAAACATCATCAATATACCAGTATGCGCAATTAAATGATCTACATTCCTAGATATTGTGGTTTTACAATTGTCTGGAGGAACTCCCACTCATATGAAGATAAGAATCTTGGCATGTTAAGTTTTCCGTTTTATAGTATATTCTTTTACCGAAAGAAGTGTCTGCCATCAACGTCTTGTATTATAACAAGCAGTGTATGTCCTTAAGAGTATCTACATGTTGTGAATGTAAAGAAAGAAATATGACATGTCTGTTAAAAATAATTAACCATGGATCAAAAGAACAAAGACATAAACATTAACCTTATTTGATGTTGCGGCTAAATACATTTGGACACCGAATACCATGTATTCTTTATTCTAATTCTATCAGTTAAAATTCTATTTTGCCACAGGTGTTCCGCAGACTTTGTTTGTGACCACGTATAAATAATTTCCTAATTAAGTGTAGGTTTGGTCTGATATAATATAAGAATACATTAAAGAGAGGAATATTACCAAAGGGTTCAATAAAAAACACTATGCCATGGCCAAAGACAGAAATAAGGGAGAACAAAAGACAGACACTTCCCAAAATAACATGTATATGGATGAACCGGCTTTTGTAGGACAGTGATGTGAGCTTTTGATATTCTCATCTTTTCAAAATTAAATAATGTAAAAATTCTTGCAATACTCGTACATGTATTTGAACTTGTGAAGCAGTAAAAATATCAATGAAAATCATCCAAAATGACATGGTCCAATTGTATTCTTAACTGACCAAATTCTAGATAACAAGACTTGATTAACCATCTTGTATTACTAGTAATACTTTTAAAGATGGTCAAAATGTTCAAGTTATAATAAATAATCATGACCTAAATAAAGGCAACAGTAGTATACGGCTGTTCAAAACTCGTAAATCTATGGACAAAAAACAAAATCGGGGTAACAAACCAAAACTGAGGGAATTGCATTAAATATAAGAGGAAAACAACAACACAACATTAAAATGTAACACATACAGAAACAAGTCTCTATATTGTTGAGGGCCAATTAAAGATGAATTGACAGTGAGATGTCATAATCAAAGTGCCTGTAAGCACTGAAGGTAAAGATTGCTTCAACTAATCAGTTTGAAGTGAAATTAAACATTGCATCGGTTGTAATTGATAAAACAGCAATTCTAGTCAAAGGAAGATAAGTCCGATTTTAAAGATGTCTTTACCAACGACTTCATTTATATTTATAGAATTGATATTAGATTCCTGCACCTTGCAAAAGTTATGTAATTTTCTTGACAAGTGAAACATTGTTTTTTGCCTTGAATATCTGAGCATATATTACATCAATAAATTTCTGAAAGATCATGAATAGGATGTATAGAATGTTATGAGCAATGCACTATATGTTGTATGGCAAAAAAGGTAGTGATAAGTCTTGAAAGATTTAGATATCAAGTCAGTCCCATAAGGTTTTGATTGCATTTCTTGCAATCTTTACCAAAAAATAATTTATAAATAAAAAACAAGTCAGGGTAAATAAATGAACATCGTAGTACTTTAGTTTGTTTATTTACATCTGCTATTGCATAGCAGTTCATATATATATATCATTTATAATGTACATTTCATAACAATAAAGCACCAACATAGAATAAAGTATGGATAGTGTAATATTGGTCAGTTGACACAAAGATAAAGTATGGATATGTGTAACATTGGTCAGTTGACACAAAGAATAAAGTATGGATATGTGTAACATTGGTCAGTTGACACAAAGAATAAAGAATGGTTATGTGTAATATTGACCAGTTGACACAAAGAATAAAGAATGGTTATGTGTAATATTGTCAGTTGACACAAAGAATAAAGAATGGATATGTGTAATATTGGTCAGTTGACACAAAGAATAAAGTATGGATATGTGTAACATTGGTCAGTTGACACAAAGAATAAAGTATGGATATGTGTAACATTGGTCAGTTGACACAAAGAATAAAGAATGGTTATGTGTAATATTGGTCAGTTGACACAAAGAATAAAGAATGGTTATGTGTAATATTGGTCAGTTGACACAAAGAATAAAGAATGGATATGTGTAATATTGGTCAGTTGACACAAAGAATAAAGTATGGATATGTGTAATATTGGTCAGTTGACACAAAGAATAAAGTATGGATATGTGTAATATTGGTCAGTTGACACAAAGAATAAAGTATGGATATGTGTAATATTGGTCAGTTGACACAAAGAATAAAGATGGATTATGTGTAATATTGACCCGTTGACACAAAGAATAAAGAATGGTTATGTGTAATATTGGCAGTTGACACAAAGAATAAAGTAATGGTTATGTGTAATATTGTCCAGTTGACACAAAGAATAAAGTATGGATATGTGTAATATTGGTCAGTTGACACAAAGAATAAAGTATGGATATGTGTAATATTGACCAGTTGACACAAAGAATAAAGTATGGATATGTGTAATATTGACCAGTTGACACAAAGAATAAAGTATGGATATGTGTAATATTGACCAGTTGACACAAAGAATAAAGTATGGATATGTGTAATATTGTCAGTTGACACAAAGAATAAAGTATGGATATGTGTAATATTGACAGTTGACACAAAGAATAAAGTATGGATATGTGTAATATTGACCAGTTGACACAAAGAATAAAGTATGGATATGTGTAATATTGACCAGTTGACACAATGTTTATCTTCAATTTGGTTGGTAACTATTATCTTTTTTTTAAAATCTATCAAAAATAGAAATAAAAATAAAATAATTTAGATGGTCTTGAAGGGAATGTCCTAGGTCTACAAAGAAGTTCAAACCTTTCAGTTAAGTCA
>CM034356.1:93843114-93856308 GCA_019925275.1 Mytilus edulis | reverse complement strand
TAATGTCCATATTTGAATTTTAAAGGAACCACTGGAATTAAAAGAAAATACGAAATACTCGATCAGTAATAAAAACGATGTCCGCTTAATTTTCTGCGTGAAAAATATACATTCAAAATTTGAGGAGAACTAAAAATAAATATAAAGACATATATAAACGTAAATCATTGTTAGCAATTTCCTTGGATACTGGATTGCTAATGAGATCGCTTCTTCCAAATATGACGATTTTCAGTTTCAGCATTTGGAAAAGTCGCTAACAAAAAATATATTTCTATTTATTTAGGAATATTAACTTTTGAATACTTTTGCTAAAATTATAAATTAAAATGGTTTGCACTGTTTTGCGCTTTTACGTATGCATGAAAATTAAGTTATACATTGAGTATACATTGTTATTCCCGATTGACGTGCATGTCCAAAATTACAACCCTTATAGACAACATCATGCAAAATTGAGAAACGATGCAATAAAATATAAGTCCACGAAAACTAAAAACTCATAGTTTGAGAAACTCAAATCAGTGCAAAATCGAACGAAAATTTCAGATGTTCTGCTATGCAGTTAATACATGTTCCATTTAAGGTACCAAACGTTGTACTCGTCTAAAATAAAATCTTCTCTGGTCTAATTCGATGACATATCTATTTACTAAAATAAAAGGACGTTATTACGATAATAAGAAATAAAAAAAATAACAAAGGTAATGTTAGTTGGCACAACTTTTTGGAATTTTGGATCCTCAATGCTCTTCAACTTTGTACTTGTTTGGTTTTAGAAATTTTTGATATGAGCGTCACTGATGAGTCTCATGTAGAAGATGCGCGTCTGGCGTACTAAATTATAATCTGAGTACATTCAATAACTTAATATTTTGATTATTGCCAAAAATAAGTTTTTTTAATTTACCGATATAAATACAATATATGATACATGTGTGTGCCAAAACCTGTTGTTTGATTTCAAAATAGAAATTTTATATATTGTAAATAGCATTTTATTTGATATTGTTCAGTATATCATATATATATATATGCAGTTTAATTGTCTCTTTTTTTACAGTATAGAATGGCTCTCATTTATTTAGTATTCTTTTTTACAATGTTTAATATATTGATTGTTTTGATGAGAGATGGGTCTTTGATAAAACATTGAATTGAATTGAATTGAATTGTGATCTCTAACAGAGATTTTCACAAACATTCCGCAAAGCCATGATGATCAAACTAATGTTATGATAGGGGATGTCTATATATAACTGTACTCCCTTAAAATCAAGAGATAATCTTGAAAAAACTTCAAACTTAAAACCTTGCAACAGTTAAAAGATCTCTCGTTGTGATTAAAAAAAAACCTATATCAATACAGAAAATCTCATATTATCTAACCTTAAACACTTCAGTACATTCAGTTTATCAAAATTGCAATTTAATATTTGTTTCAAAATGTTTCTTTTATAAGCTCTTTTACTGGAAATTGAAACATAAAAAATCTAAATAATTAAAGATGTTACAAAAAGTTGAGTGTGTTGTTGGAATCTCTCAATTGAAATATTGCAAATCAATATTGCTTGTTTAACTGGTAAAATAATTCAATCAACTATTGAAAACTTTGTTATTGGTTTATTATTACTTTGTTTACACGTTAAAGATTAGTAAATTTACATACTTATGATTTACCGGTGTCAGTTTTAACTACATATATGTCATGGCCATTTCATTAAGTTCTTCGACGTTCCCAAAAATATCACAAAAATCACACTAACGTAAATAAGGATTATTTATTATCGAGTATTTAAAATAACCTTTTAATTCATCGTTCTATAGTTCTTATAAATATTTGCATTCGGATACACATGAATAATCGTAATCTGTTAAATTAAAAAAAAAAAAAATTTTTACTCGTCATGCCTCACCAGCCTTAAGGGACGGAGGTGAAGGTAGGTCAAACCATAAATAAGAAAAAATGAACTTAATTTGAGCTGATAAAAAAGATAACAAAATTGAATCATGGATTTTTAATAAATTGAGATTTTAAAAAATGGAAAAGTGATAGATTATATATTGCCAGGATACCAAACAATAGATGAAAATCAAAATCTTCTAAAATTTTGGTAATGACCTTATGACTGTGTAATTTATATGAAAAAGAATCGGGTTATATGGGGCAAGATTCTGTTATTGTATTTATTTTCCGAACTTGACAAAATTCAAAACTACTATGTACATTCTTACTCAACAGAAAAATTAAAAATAATTCTAGTGTTTATTGATGAAGGAAAATAACAAGGTAAAGTGGGATAATTTTGTTTTAATGATTTAGATTTTAAAAATCAATAAGTTAAAAGTTTTGAAAATAGGTAATCATCCAAAAAACATTATTTCATCGATATCTATTTTACTTTTTGAGATTATTTTATTTTCACATTTGAATTAAGCCATATTTAAATAGGGTCACCCGTATTTCCAATAAAAAGCATTGATGCTACAAAAGGGTTTTTTTTAAAATTTCAAATGAGTAAATAACTAATCTACATTCAAATGCATTATCCAAAAAATTACCCGAACCATGGAGCACCGGACTTGATCGCCACTGAGACACCGTTACGCTAATGCATCAAGTTATGATTCTTTGCTGATATATAGAAACTTCCCTCAGTGACAATTGCTGAGTTATACGAATATTGAATTTTGCACCTATGTCAATTTTTCCGCATGACACCAAGTTCAAACCTAGACTCTAGCCATTTCAATGATAGTACAATTTATAAGCAATGCCACCTCGGTGGAAATTTTTCGCTGTGTTGACAGACCCATTATGTCTCGACTGAATACTTTGTCGGTTGTTGTCGCTTAAAATAGCATTTTGTTGATTAAAAAATTACAAACTTTAACGAAAACATCTTTAATTAACAATGGTTATTTTCATGAGCTCATATTTTTCACTGTTAGATAAGTTAAAAAGCCTTTTAAAAATATGAATGTCTACAGGGTTTCGTCCACTTTCATGTTTTTAAATGTGATAAGGAACATTGTATCACTTATTTAAGATTAAAGAACAAAGTATAAAAGGAGATTGTATATTTAAAATTATCACCTCTTACCACTTAAATAATGTTAAAAACAATATGACATTAAGAGAAAACTAACTAAATATAGACAAGTAAATGTTGAACCAATAGAAAAACCCTTTAACACAGATACAAACTACAACCACTGAATCCAGGCTCCTGACTTGGAAGTAGGCACATACAGAATGTGATTGCGTCAACGTTAGCATGCTAGTTGGTGTCCAATCCTCCCCTAATCAGGGACAGTGGTGTAATAGTACAACATAAAGATTATTATGTGGTCATTGAATAAAAAAAATCTATAGGGTGTACCAATGCTTTTTTTAAAACAAAATCCATACTATAAGTTATTGTGCAAGTAATAAGTGAATTATAATTTGTACAAAATGCTACATGTTCACAGACAATGGAATTTATTACAAAGTATAATAATAATATATACTGGAATGGTCCTGGGTCCAATTGATTTTAATATGTTTATGTGATGTATGTTACTGAAATTCTTCTGCAAATACAGGGCCACCCGGTATTACCAGTAGAAAGACCCCAATAGATATACATTGTAAGAAGATGTGGTAAGCGAGCCAATGAGACTATTATCCATTCAAATCACAATTTTCAATTATCTTCAAATTCTACGGAAGATTGGCTGTCAAAATGCTAACATTCCAATTTTCAATAACAGTTAACAGCAAATACATTCTTACAATAACAGATAACAAAATAGATAATAGTCCTATAACAGCTAACAAAGAATAAGACAATAACAGCTAACAGTAAATATATTTTCAGAATAACAGATAACAAAGAATTAAAATGCCCCATAACAGCATAACAGTTAAACCCCTTGCCCCCTCTTAAGGATGTACTTAGGTGAGGTTAGGTAAAAAATAATAAATTAAGAAATTAAAACTGATACTTTAAGTTAGTAGAGCATCAATTAAGGATAAAGATAAGCTTAAATATTGATAGGTTATGGATCTCCTTTTCGAGATATTTGAGATTTAAAAAAATGGCGGGAAAAGGCTGACTCAGAATTTTACCTTTTATTTGCATTGGTATTATTTGGGTCTCAAACAAAAGAATGAAAATCAGCAATCTTCTAAAATTTTGGTAAATGACCTTTCATGACTATTAAGTCTTACATGAAAAAATAAATGGGTGTTATATGGGGCAAAATATTTCATATTGTATTGTATGGAAAAACACCAAGGAGTCCGAACATTTGACACAAATTCCAAAACCTCACCCAAGTACATCCTTAACAAAATCAATCAGAAAACAATAAAAAAAATCAAAATTCTAGATAGTTTACTACATTGTGAAAGAAAAGGACACAAGGTAAAAGTGTGGATAATTTTAGCTCACTTTTCAAATAAATTAGATTTTAAAATATCAATAGACAAGGTATAAAAGTTTTAAAAATTATGTCGGGTTATTATCATTCAAAAAACATTATTTCACTCAAAGATATCTTATTTTACTTTTTGAGTATAATACTAATTTTCGCAACCTTTCAACATGTTGCAGGGGCGGATCAAGCCATATTTAAAGGGAGGGTCCACCCATATGTTCCCATTTAAAAGCATTGATCGTCTAAAAAGGGGGTTCCAACCCCCGGACAGTGGCGGATCCAGCCTTTTTAAAAAGGGGGGTTCCCAACCCAGAGTAAAAAGGGGGGTTCCAACTATATGCTCCCATTCAAATGCATTGATCGGCCAAAAAAAGGGGGTTTCAACCCCCGGAACCCCCCCCCCCCCTGGATCCGCCACTGCCCGGACCCCCCTTTGGATCCGCCACTGTCTAATATGTCCGTTACTGCTAATAGTCTATATCAATTTATGTATCATTGTCATTTTGCTTAGTTTCATTTATTACCTATTCTGACATCGGACTTCTTTTAAACTGCTCTGTGTTTTTATTCTATATTGGCTACGGAGATATTTAAATTCTCACTAAAATGTCAAAGTTTTACCCTCCGCATTTTTGAACCTGTTCCAACTCTGGAGACTCTAGCCATTTTCAATGAAATAGTACATAGTTTTATTTAAGGGCCAACTGATGCCCACCTCCGGGTGCGGGATTTTATCGCTGCGTTGAAGACCCATTAGTAGCCTTCGACTGTAATATGCTTTTTTGTCGGGTTGTTGTCGCTTTCACATATTTCCCATTACCATTTTCAGTTGCATTAAACAACTCTTACTTACAAACACAGAGAATTAACGCAACAAAAAACATACTTTCAATATGAAACTGTGTTATGTTTCGATGAGCACCATATTTTATCACTGACTAGATATTAGTGTGATAGATCCTAGAACCTTTGTATTTTATCGATCACGATAATGAAATTGTATCCTACGGAAGTGTATTAGCGTCACACAACTTTCTTTTTAATGTTTCTTCCTATGTTTGCGTTATAACGGAACATTTGTTTTATCTTATTTCTTATTTAAGATTCAAAGGAAACAACAGTTATTAAAGGAGGAGACTGTATATATTAAAATTTATCACCTTCTTTGTACTCATTGGAAAGTCAAATGCTTGAAGATTTAGAACAGATCATGACTATTTATAGGCAGAATAATAAATATAAGAAGATGTGGTAAATGTATGAATGCCAATATGAAAATCACCATCTTCAACACGGAGCATTGGCTCACACCGAACAGCAAACTATAAAGGCCCCCCAAAATGACATCCATGATACTACTAGTATATATATACTAGGCAAAAAAAACAAACGTTACATGCTGATAAAATCATTTAAATTTTTTTATAACAAAAAATTGATAACAAAAAATTAATGGAATAGTTAGCTAACATGATTTTGAGAAGAACAATTAGGAGTTGTTTTTTTATTGAAAACAATATTGCACATTTTCGGACAATTTTAACAGGACGAGTACAGAACTCGGGTTAACATGTCAATACCTTGTATGACCACCTCTTGCATTTATGACCTCCTGACACCTCCGTCGAATGGAATCAATAAGACGTCGAATAAAATCTTGAGGGATGTTGTTTCATTCCCTGAAAAGTGCTGTTCGGAGCTGGGTTAACGTTTCCGGTGGATTTTGGCTATTTCTGATACGTCGTCCAAGTTCGTCCCAAAGATGTTCAATTGGTGTGAGTTCGTGGTCTAGTGGTTAAGACCGATGGCTACAGTGCTGAAGGTCCCGAGTTCGATTCTCACTCGGGGTGCTAAAAATATCAGTACATCAGAAGGGTAATTTTCACCCTCTCACACACATCTCTGGTACCCAGACCGGAGTTAAAACTAGAATGGGTACTTTGGGGGCCTCGGTTGGTCAAAGTTGTCCCCTACTTTGACCTGGAGATCAATCTTCTGATATCTCTCTGGTTTGTCTGTTGCCACCGAGTGGCCCGGTGGTTCTCTCCGAGTACTTCGGCTTCCTCCACCATAATAACAGACTTCCCGGTGTCCTACACGCTCCCTTGGGCGGTGTTGGTGGGGATTGTTCTGGCGGTGGGATAATATTGTAAAGGACACATCTCCATTAATCCTTAGGGAGTGTACATTGATCCGCTGTACCCTTGCAGTCAATCAAGGGGTGCGTCTTAATTGGCGGAATCTCAGTACATACATACATTGGTGATAAATCTGGAAACATTGCTGGCCAAAGCAACACACGAATATGGTTATTCTCCAAAAAGGTCATCGAAATGTGTGCCACGTGACAACGGGCATTGTCCTGCTGAAAAACGTGGTTAAAACGATGGCAATACACCTTGCTTGTTATTACATAAAATAATTCATGGAAATTATACACCAGATGTATGTCGTGTTAAATGTCACCTTGTTTTAAGAAAAGAGTCATTACTTTATGCCGAGAAATATGCCTTTCTTCGTACAAATGCGAACATTCGTCTGAAATTTCCCACAATGCAACTCGTTGATATAAGACAATATCGCTCGTTGATATAAGAAAAGTTTTTATCGAATCGCTTCTTCTTTTCTGATGCACAAATCATTCTTAATCTATATAGAATTGCACTTCAAGTATTCCCTTATTCCTATGCATATTTATTATAATGATTTGGCCATGTATTTATTTAACAAAAAGGGAGAGGAAATTAGGAGTTTTTCAGAATCTAGAGATTGTTTTTTAACTACAGGTATTGTCATGTTTTTTTTCTTATATACTAGTAAATCACAACTGAAATTAGTGACAGACGGATACGTATACAAAACTTAATGAATTATTGAAATCAAGATGTTTGCGTTATATCGCAAAGGTTTGCATAAGATCGCAAAAGTCTGCGTTATACTGCAAAGGTTTGCGTTATATCGCCAGTGTTACAACGCAAACATAGGAAGAAATATTATAAAAAAGTTGTGTGGCACTAATACGCTTCCGTAGTATTCTGCAGAAGATATTGATGTACAGAGACATTCACATTTAAATAAATGATTTTGTACTGCTGTTGTGTGTTATTTGAAAGAAAAACACGTTTTAAATAAGGTTGTGTATCGCATCATTTTTGTTTTAGGTCAGGCATTTAGTAAAGAATCCACAATCACATGGGACGAATGGGGTAATTGTCAACGTAAGCACGGAAGTCTAGACAAAACATGTTTGGGGACGCAGTCAAGGAATGGAAGAGAGACAAACAAAAAGGGAGAGGAAATTAGAAGTTTTTCAGAATCTAGAGATTGTTTTTTAACTACAGGTATTGTCATCTGAAATTGTGTTGTAAAATTTCAGTTATTGTGATTTTGAAAATACATGACATTATTTTTAAAAAAGTTAAATAAACTATAATTGGTACTTGTTTTGGTAAGCATTATTTATATATCAGACAAAAGTACTATCTGGTTGTCTAATGGTACAATGCTGTTATATTTTTCAATGTGGCACATATAAATGAACATTCGTAAATAAGACAGCGATCTAACAACAAAGAGATTTTTGATACCACAACGTCAAATAAATAGGAAATAAGATAAAAATAATTCTAAAAGTACATTTTAATACAAGTATCTGTTCATTTTTTTAATTATTATCATACGAATTAGAATCGAAAATTCTATCATGTCATGCTCTAAGCTAATTTTGACTTGGAAAAGCATTATATTTGTCAACATTTTACACCTCGCTTACGCTCGTTACACATATATTGACAAATTGAAAAAAAAGGGACCGTACGGCCTTCAACAATGAGAAAGATCCGTACCGTATAGTCGGCTTTAAACAGCCCCGAAATGAAAAAAATATGCAGAAATTCAGTTAAGAAAACGTATGCCTACCCATGTTTAAATGAGCATAGAGCAAGATATGAACGAATTAATTCTTAAACATTCGCTCTTAAAAAAGGGTAGTCATATAATGTGTCAAGCAACGGTATGTAATAAACGCCAATGCGATATCAAATCAATAAATAGCATAAGGACAAAGCAGTGAACATCTCACAATCAAAGCTCACAATCAAAGATCAACGCACGACCTTCAACAATACACCATACTCAATACACCATAATCACAGTGTAGATACTATTCTAAACGCTATCCGGAAGTCGCGATTTTCGAAGCGATGATTTCCAACTGGCTAACAGGACGGTTTTGCCTATGGTAACTTTTCTCATCATTTGTTTACTCCTATATCTACAAAGTGCTTTGAACATCTTCAAGGTAAATATAGCATCATAAATATGAGTAACTGTAACAAAAACATGCATTAGAATATAAAATATACGTGTGCATCACATCAACTTGGTAGAAAAAAGTGAAATCGATGGACAATTTTGCTCTCGTAGTACAAAGCAAATAATCTTTTATTGCAAATATTTGCATCAGTTTACATTTAAATATATACTGTTTCAATATTCTTTTCGTATTTAAGTAGAATATTCGCATTTTCCCAAAATAAATTACTGTACGATCAGTCTAGAACTGACTGTATTCTAGAAGCGATTTCAGATTTTTTGACTGTATGACCAGTCGTGATTTTGAAGAAAAAACAACAGCAATTTGAAGGTATATACGTGTATATATGTGATATTATGAACTATCCAGGGTTCTATAACGTGTAAATACTTTCATCAGACAATACAAATATATTTCTGATGAATTTTTTAGACGGCAAAATAATTGTATTTTTGTTCCATCAGTCTTATTTAAAATCAAATGCCTAAAAAGTAATACATGATTCGCTTGTGGACGTTGTAATAGTGTATCTTTACAGTTATCTGTTTAGCTATTACATTTTTAAAGATTATTTACACCGTCCGCCGTTGACCAATTGATGATAACATAAATCAAGCTTGTCTCTTTTAAAATAACAAAAAATGGATAAAGACAGCTTTGCGTAGGGGGATAATTCATGTGATATAATTTTGGTAAGTTTACAGAAATAGAAGGTCCATAATGCATTAATCGAGTAAAAATGGAGCAATTTCAGAAAACTTTAATGATTGGTTTAGGAGGTGTTGGAAATACATGATGGGTGCCCCCATATAATGCAATGTTCAAGTCCGTATCTTATATAAAGTAACCCCATAAAAGATTTTTACTAAAATTCGAAATAGACGGTGCACAATACAGTCATTATCATTTATGATAAGAAAACCCAATAAGATTAATTAATAGTTATATCAGTGACGGATTCAAAACAGGGGATCCGGCAGGTTTTCAAACCATTTTTTAACTATCAATGCATTTGTATGGGAACATATATTTGGAATCCCCTTTTCTCCTGGATTGGACCCCCTCTCCATTTAAAAATGGTCGGAACCCCCAATGTATATTAAGTGGTTTATGAGGAGATGCGCTTACAA
Source organism: Mytilus edulis (assembly GCA_019925275.1). Classification (NCBI taxonomy): domain Eukaryota; kingdom Metazoa; phylum Mollusca; class Bivalvia; order Mytilida; family Mytilidae; genus Mytilus; species Mytilus edulis. Next base: position 93,846,438 of record CM034356.1, on the reverse strand, counting down.
AACCGGCGAAACATATTGTACCGGTCCAACGAACGAACGAAAAGACGGACTTCTTTATCACTATAACCCCCGCTTGACAAAGTGGTGTACAATTGAGTGTCAAAGAGACAGCTCTACATCTTAAATAAAATGAAGGAACTGTGATCAATTATAGGCTACAGTACGGCCTCGAATGTGAGTAAATACATACATTTTTATATAACAACTAAATCTGTGTGTTTGTACAATTTTAAGTATAACGGAGGACATTTCTGAAACTTATATACCAGTATACATCAAACCTTCCTCTTATTTTAGCAACATTTAAACATCCTTATACTTAATGTAGTAAGTCGAGTACACCCTATCAAGCTAAAACATGTTTCATAAGTTTTCAGGATGTGAATGTATTGAAATACATTTGTATTACTTAGAAAAATGCCACCTTCTAATGTATCGTAAATAACTTTGAAATCACCACTAGAATACAGTGACATAAAGACTGATCATACAGTTTTAAAATATACAAGCGAGACTGATCGTACAGTGAGAAATTCAAACAAGTGTAATTTTCTTATTTCTGGCTTTAAAGATCTGATTGAAACTTTTACCATCACTTGAAATATACTTCATTTAGTTAATTAAGTCAGGTTTTTACGTTAATCTGTACACTAAGAGGATAAAAAGATTGTTTTTAGGTTTGCCGACTGATTTTTCTTAGTGATGCACTTGAAAATCTCTTGATTAAGGCAAAGATACGAATAATGAATGTGCGGAATTTAATTCTAAACCATTTGAGAATATCGATGTCGCCTGAATTAATCACTAAGCAATGAACAGATGATCAACTTAACGTTTAATTCAGTATACCCATCAAATTTAAAATGTGATCCAAAAAGTTCTCGCTTCGAAAATCGCGACTCCCGGATAGCGTACAGAATAGTATCTACACTGTGATAATAATAAAAACTTAGTAAGGGTACGGATTAACTAAACATTGTTTATGTAAAAATCAATACAGATCTTAAATTCAAACAGAAGTCAAACATAAAAACTAATTTTAGAAATGAACGAAATCAAACTATGTGACATTACATTACTTTACTGATAGATATACAAACTGGTTATACTATGTGACATTACATTACTTTACTGATAGAAACTGGTTATACTATGTGACATTACATTACTTTACTGATAGAAACTGGTTATACTATGTGACATTACATTACTATGATATTTTGATAGTTAAAGTAGATGGCGGTTACACGGCATGGGGCGAATGGGACGATTGTTCAAATGATTGTTATGGAACAACCTCGAGATACAGAACATGTCATGATCCTACACCATGTAATGGCGGGAAAGATTGTAGCGATCTCGGGAGGGACACACTAACTAAGGACTGTGGTAGGTAATTAGGGAACGTACATTTGAATGAATAAACCAAACAAATCTAAGACGGATGACGGTTAGTTAATTCGGAAAACGATTGCACATTCAAGAGGGATGATGGTCAGTTATAACGGGAATGATTGCACACTCACACGGGATGACGGTTAGTTATAGTGGGAAATGATTGCACACTCACGAGGGATGACGGTTAGTTATAAGGGGAAATGATTGCACACTCACGACGGATGACGGTTATAGTTATAAGGGGAAATGATTGCACACTCACTACTGATGACGGTTAGTTATAGTGGGAAATGATTGCACACTCACGAGGGATGACGGTAAGTTATAACGGGAAATGGTTGCACACTCACGAGGGGTTGTGGTTAGTTATAGTGGGAAATGATTAGAAGTCACGACTGATGACGATTAGTTGTAAAAGGAAACGATTACAAATTCACGACAGATGACGATTAGTCATAGCGGGAAATAATTGCATTTTAATGCTGGACGACGGCAAGTTGATTCGGAATATGATTGCACACTCACGAGGGATGACTGTAGTTATAACAGGAAAAAGTAAAATCACAAAAATACAGAACTCAGAGGAAAATCAAATCGGAAAGTCCATAGTCTCGTCAAATTCCGTTATATTTACAATGATGTGCGAACTAAACAGACATAATAATTAAAAATTACGATTGCACATTCACGATCGCGATGGATGACAGTTAATGAGTTAGTTATAGCGGGAAATTATTGCATTTGAATGACGAATGACGGCAAGTTTGTTCTGAAAATTATTGCTCACTCACTAGGAATAACGGTTAGTTATAACGGAGAACAACTGCAAACTCGCGACAGGTGATGGTTAGTTGTGACGGAAATGATTGCACAATCACAACGGCCGATAAGTTATAACGGAAGATTGTGAAACGAGTCTGGAAGAAAACCATTTCTGGCATATTGGTAGGTTTATATGACGGAGACAATTGTAGTGAATAAATTTAAGACTGTATATTCATATTATGATAAATACGATTGATATAGTTTATCTTCACTTTTATCATCAGGACCAATAGTAGGACAATGGACAGAATGGGGATCTTGGGGTAATTGTCATATGCCACTAGGGGTCAGTGGTTTTGGAACTGGTACCCATGAACGTTATCGACATTGTACAGCTCCCAGTCCTATATGTGATGGAGACTACTGTATCGGTGATAGTATGGTAAATGAAAACTGTAGAGGTAAGATGGCGTGCACAAAGTTGACGACAACTGTGAAATGCACTTTAAGGATGTACTTAGGTGAGGTCAGGTGAAAATGAATAAATCAAGAAGTTAAAATTGATACTATACGCTGGTAGAGCATCAATTAATGATAAAAAATAAGCTAAAAATAGTGATAGGTCATGGACCTCCTTTTCGAGATATTTGAGATTTAAAATATGGCGGGAAAAGGCTGACTCGAACTTTAACCTTATATTTGCATTGGTATTACTAGGTCTCAAAACAAAAGAAAGAAAATTAAGAATCTTCTAAAATTTTGGTAAATGACCTTTCATGAGCTATTAAGACTTATATGAAAAAATAAATGGGTGTTATGGGGCAAAATATTTTACATTGTATTATATGGAAAAACACCAAGGAGTCCCTCTAAAACAATTACTCTTCATAACAATAAAAATCAGTACATGGAAAGTGAGAAAAAAATATGTATTTAACAATTGACAACAAAACACAATACAAAAAAAACAAACCCAAAAAACCCAAATAGTATACAGTACCGAAGAATTTTGTCAGTTACTGAATACAAGTACATATATTTCATCTACTGATATGAAATCATTCCGCCATGTACTCTTATATCGGTTATATGCTTCTCAGAAAATATCTGATGAACACTTCACAAAGACCAGATTCTGTGACCCAGAATAAGAACAATCCC
>CM034356.1:93796057-93843014 GCA_019925275.1 Mytilus edulis | reverse complement strand
AACTATAATAGTCGTACCGTTTATGGTAAATGTTGTGGATAATTTCATTTATTTGTCAATTCTAGTGTGCGTGAAGCAGAGAGTAAACCAAAATTTTAACATGCGACACGCAATTTATTGAATTGTTGAGGCTTGAGCTGGAGGATCGTTAAGAAACAACTGGTAAAACTGCAGGTAAATTGACTACTATTTTGTCGATGACTTATTTGACTCATTAGCATTCATATCATATCTTTCTTTTGCATCAATAAGGCAAGAACCCATGAGCGAATTGTAAAAATCAGTCGGAAATGATTTGACTCATCAGACTGTACCAAAGCGTAAAACAAAAACTACCATATAGACAAAAGGTGTAAAGTACTAATCTAAGGGTACTCGCTGTTACTGAAAGCTTGATCAAATCCAATAAAAATGATATGTAATCAATAAATAATTCTTTAAGCAGAAATTTTGCATTGGTCTGATCAAACATGTTTAACCCCACCACAATCTGTATATGTTTGTCTTAAGTTTGAAACCTTATGTATAGAATGATTGCCTTTCAATGTGCTTTTTCTTTTTTCTTAAAAATCACTTTTAAAAGAAGGCAAATGAAGTTATAACCAACTGTTGTTTGGTAGTTTTCATTTTGTTTCATAATATATTGCGTATCATTTACTATTGAATTTCTTTGATATTCTAATTGTACTTAAAGTGAATTTTAGTTTCTCTGTTGCATTTTGTATTTGATTTGTTGCTTCTTATTTATATTCTGATTAGGAATATTTTTTATGTAAATATATGTCTTATGCCGTGAATTATTTTAAAGTTTATTTCATTAAATTCATTAAATTACATTTTCAGGAAGAATTAAAATCCAGATAGAATCAGACGTCGGATTGTTTCCTTTAGTGGCCCGTATTTATGTGCGTTTCCAGATGAAAGTTTTCCGGATTGAAATATTTTCCAGTTACCATCTTTTCTAGACACAGAACACATGACTACAGCCTGCGAATTATTTGCATGCCTAAAAGAAGTTTCACACAAGCTTGTATTGGGCTTTGAAGCCTCGAAAAAATTTAAACTAGGTGTCCTATATTTGGATATATTCGGGCATTTCCAAGCGCTCAGAGTAAAGAAGAGATGCGTAATATCCGCTGGTATATTCTGCAAGAATACGTCAATAGTATGGTGCCCTTGTTTTCTGGAGTCATCCATTCTATCCCCAGAGTGTCTTACAGATGAGTGTGGTTTTATGTAATAATAATCACAAGCTCGGTAAAAAGTTGTCCCTGAAAACATTAAGCATGAAGCGTCAAGGTAGTCTTTTCCACTCCGAGGATAACCCCAATATAAATCAAATACAACATGGTTGAAATCTTCAGGAATGCTGTAGAGGCATACAACCAAACAAATTGTGGTGTTTGGTTTTACATTGTAGTCACCAAGAGTTGCCATTCTTCCAGTTGTACTATTGTTGTTCTGAAATGTATAGCTTTAACTATGACTAAAAGGATTGATATAGTAACCTAATGACAATACAAGTAACCAAAGTCCCGTAATGTAACCTGGATTTGTTTATTTCTTTGCCCTTTTATCGATAGTTGTCTCATTGCCATTTGTATTACATATCCTATTGTTCATTTCAAAATTATAAGTAGAGGTTGAAAAAGAGTTTTTTAAAATTGTTATGTATCTCATTAATATGTCAGGCAACAGTAGTGAGAAGTTGCTTTTGGCATTAATTTTACTATAGAAATAATTCATTCATTCAACTGGCATTCAATCAAGGCCAACGAATCTAACGCGAAAAAGTTAGAGAGAACATATTTTTTTTTAAATCTGATAGCAATAAAAAAAAAACATTTAAGTACAAAATAAGACAATGAATGGCAAGGTTCCTAGTATATTCCTTTAACATCAGTAATTGCTGTAGTTCAACTAGTTTTTTTTTTTTAATTTTTAACAGTCCGTCGGTGATTTTTTTAATAGTTTTTTATTTTGTTTGTGTTGTGGCCTGTTATAATCCCTCTATATGGTAGGGATATTGCTCATTGTTGTTTTAATGGATTTTTATTTGGGTCTTTGAATATTCCTTAAAAGAGGGACGAAAGATACCAGAGGGACAGTCAAACTCATAAATCGACACTAAACCGACAACGTCATGGCTAAAAATAAAAAGGACAAACCGACAAACAATAGTACACATAACACAACATAGAAAACTAAAGAATAATTTATTGTTTTATACTATAATTTTAAAAGACATAAATGAATATAGTATCGTTTCTATGGTTCTATTTTTACTGTCTATTTGAGTTGAATTCAGTTTTGTGATTAATTTCTATCAATTTTTGAAATCAGCTTAAACAAGATATGAATTTACTCTCCAAAGTTTCGTGCTTTTAACTGAAATAACTGAACTGTCGACGTGCTTATATATGTTACGTATATATTAGAAAATAAACAACTTACTTCAATTTCTTTGTCCTCGTATAAAAGTTTTTGCTTACTGGTGTCAATTCGGAGTTCGCGTTGAATGTAATTCTTTAACTCCATTACAGTCAGTTTTAATGTATATGGGATTTGCATGGATTCGCCAGTTAGACCTGTTATATTTATATATGTTGTGGAACAATCACTATTCGAATCCTTGCTATCCACAACAGCATTGTAGCTTGTCTCGTATTCCTTAAACATTTTTGCAAGCATTTTTTCAAATATTATTATTTTATCGCTGCGTTTATCAATTTGTTGTGAGCATCCTGGGTATGGGCACTTTCCATATTTCGCAACAGTCTGAACCATGCACTAAAATATAAAAAGATACTCAATACAACCTGATTCATCTCGTTCAAATTTATTACCACTTGTTTCTAAAATAGTTTGTTTTTTCAGTTTTATCCTAAACCCTCAGATTACCAGTGCCGTCAACACTTATTGTTTGTATTTTTTCAAAACTCTATTGTAAATTTATTAAATTGATAGTTTTGATTAATAAGTCAACTGCTGAATAGTCATTTACCAAATAACCATTAATTTTGGTATTGACCTAAAATTCTTTGCGGAACATTGATTAACATAGGGACTGTTCGAAATTCAAATAAAAATCGTTCTCTTAAAATTCAATATACACAATCGTGACTCGAATGTTCACGTGATGCACCTATATCAGGTGAAATTTTATATTTATGAATCAGATTACTTATTTATTCACACATACCCGCAAACATGATAAAGCAGCGTGATCACATTCATCAGCGGCGTTGAATGGTGCGAATTCTTTAGACAGCTTCTCTTGGTTGCATACATTGCAAGTCATTTCACTGGTACATCCTTGAAAATTGAATAGTCATTAATTCAGCGACATATATATCCTTTAACTATAGTTTAGTATGATGTCCATTATCACTGAAGTAGTACATATTTTTGTTTAGGGGCCAGCTGAAGCACGCCTACGAGTGTGGGATTTTCTCTCTGCATTGAAGACCCTATGGTCGGGTTGTTTTTCTCCTTGACACATTCCCCATTTCCATTCCCAATTTTACTTTCAGTTGATTGAACATATTAGAAAAATATATTGATGTGAATATCACAAACATACCAGTTTTTTTTTTTATTTTTTATTTGAATATATTTATAGGATACATAATATTTTTTTAAATAGTCTCTTATATCGTTAAGGCATCGTACCATGGTAATTTGCCTTTAGGAAACCATAATATTTACCTATTTGCTGCTGATCCTTGAAGATATGCTCAATTATTTTTTTTTGTTAGTTAATTATATGTTTATCTAAACAAGTTATGTGCTATATAAATATGGATATATATTTTCGGCTGTGTGTTTATCATCTATATCAACCATACTTGTATTATAATGCATTATATATTTAAAGTTATAGGTTCTTCGTCTATATATATATATATTACTTTAAGAACTTAAATTGTTTCTTATTTTGTGTGGTTTTTTTTTTTATCTCACTTTTTGTATTGTATTGTGAACCTTTGGGTACTCAATTGGAAATAAAATATTCTTCTACTTCTATACATCCTTTTAGACTGCAACATTGCTGTTCTTCGATGTATATGTTGTGTACAAGTTATCATTTTGTAAAAATTATAATTTTTTCAACAAAATTGTACAAATAATAATTTGCATTTTGACATTGTACAAATTGTAATTTCAATTTTGTACAAAAAGTAACTGTACAAATTACAATTTGTACAAAACGTGACTAAAATTCACTTACAACTTGTACGATCATTTCTACTATGGATTTTGTTATATAAAAATGCATTGATACACATTGTATAAATTTTTATTCAATCACTACACAATTAATCTTATTTACAAAATACAATAATAGTTCTGAATCATTTGTTTGAGCATGTGAATGTATTATAGCATCGGAAATTACACAATAACTTTCATAATGGGTGTTGCACCCCCTTTGTATTTACAAGAAAGGAAAACCTTACCACTAGTTTTAACGGCTTTTTAACTGCTTCATGTAACACAGTTTAAGCTGAAGAGATGTTGCTGCAAATAGAGATGTGTCTTTATCAGCTTCAATTTGATTTCTTGACAAATGCCATGTTTAATTTCATACAGCTAGTCCAATGCGGTTCCCAAATTCTCCAGATTCAATAAGTTACCCTAAGAAATTGTAAGGGCACGATCATACTGAGAAATTGGTATAATGACAATACCCCCTATTCATGATTAGATATATTATGGCATAAATCTGTTGGACAGACAGCACACGCTTCTTTGCCCTTGTGTTCCTGGCACATATGATTGGTGTTGCAATGTCACTGAGGTAAATGTCTATCATGCTATCAGAATTGTCACTGAAGCCAATTTCTAGAATTGTCACTGAAGCCATTTTCTATTATACTATCAGAATTGTCACAGAGGTCCATTTCTTTTATACTATCAGAATTGTCACTGAGGCCAACTTCTATTATATTCAGAATTGTAAATGAGGCAAATTTTTATTATTTTATTGGAATTTTCACTAAGGCAAATTTCTAGTATACTATCAGAGTTAACTGGGATTCATGTATCAATCATATTTTCTGTCTTCGTCTGGGTATTTTTGTATTTTTTATGTAAGGTTATCAATGATTTTAAATAACAAAATCTATGTAATAAATTATTGTACAAGTTATAAGTGAATTAAAGTCAAATTTTGTACAAATTGCAATTTGTACAAGCACTTTTTGTACAAATTATGTACATAGTCAAAATACAATTTATAATTTGTACGATTTTTTTGTAATACAATTTGTACAAAATGATAACTTGTACACAACATATATAATCCATCTACATTTCACCAACCATCATATGCTTTTGTGCGACCCAATGTAAATCTAACGAGAATAGGCATCACTCTTCTACAGAATCTTTATTGTGATATAGTTTTACTTTATGTGGCAAATTTTCGGTCGAAGTATATATAATAACCATTGATTATCCAATCGACAATTTCATCGTTGAGTTGTCGTATATCGAAACGTGTATGATACTTTCAGATATAAGCATAATGGCAGCATATGTTTTACAATGAAACATTGTTAGTGAATCAATGTTAGTGCGTATTTTATATATGAAAAACGTCATGATTTGTGTTTGATAATTAAAAGTATTGAACTAGCTTTCAATTCAAGAATATTCAATGATCAATATACTTTAAAAAATTATAAAAGATATCAGGTTTCTTATTATTTTGGTTGGGAAAATTAAAAACTAGTTTGAATCTACTTAACCTATTTACGGGGCAAGAGAATGTACAATGAAAGAAAACTTTTTCCAGAGGCCAGACACAAATCTCTGAGATTTATATAGTTTTGATGACTCGAACTGTGTATGCATATCGTCTACATAGGTATACACATGGAATGATTTAAAGATTTTCATGATTGGTTTTGGCATTTCCTTTTATTTTTCTGGGATAGTAGTTTTACTATATGTAAAACAGTGCACTTTTTCCCCCATTATTATACTTAAGAAAATTCCGATTACATTCAGTTATACCTACTGTTTTACAAGTATCTTTATAAACAAACCAAGTATTAATGGGTCACTTATACATGGTGCCTCAATGTATGATGGTATACAGGAATAAAAATTTTATTCCACCAAAAGCTTTTTTTCTGGTTTTTAAAATAAGTGTGTGCTCGGTTCTTTTCGGTCAATTTGCAAATAGGCTACTTTAGGTTTACAAAATGTCAATGGCTTTCAGTATAGGAAATTTAAATACGCCATAATTTGAACCGATAATTATATAATCTGCTTTTTTTTTTTTTTTTCTATTTCTTTTTTATAGTTTTACAGAAAATGCAATAAAAACATTTAAAAATATGTGTTTGAACTTTCAAATTGACTCAAACTTCCGCGTTCTAACAAAAAAACTCAAATTGTAATACTAAAACTTGAGGTTTGTATTCCTATCACGATATCCTTGATAGAGGGTTGCTGCTAATAAAAATATAAAAGATATTAAATCAATAGTTCCGAGGGGTGAAGTTGAAGTCATCATACCGGTGATAGTTTTACGGACTCTATCATGAGTTGGTTGACAGTCATGGAATATCCGTTCCACAGATGATAGCGGATATACTCCTGATGTCGTAACTACAATCTTGTCCCCTTATCTCGAATGTGACCTAGCGAATTAGACTTATTATCGGGTTTGTACAAACAACAGGTTACAAATGTCCAGCAGGATCTGCTTACTCCTCCGGAGGATCTGAGATCACCCCCAGTTTTTGATGGGGTTCGAGTTGATCAGTCTGTGTTTTTTTATGTTGTATTTTGTGTACTGTTGTTTGTCAGTTTGTCTTTTTATTTTTTAGCCATGGCGTTGTAAGTTTTTTTTACTTATCAGTTTGAATGTCACTCTGGTATCTTTCGCCTGTCTTTTTCCAGTTTTCACCTTTTAGTAATAATCAATATATCCATAATTAATAATTATAAGTAAACTTGTGAATAGATAAAAAAAAAATCCCAAAGAAGTTGCCACTCAATCGTTTCGGCCAAAAGACTGCAGAATCCCGTAGATTAAAACATGTGTTGGTGATATATGTCTGTAGTAAAGAAGGAGATGCAATAATCAGTTATCGGGGGAGTCAACTCTGTTATTGAAAAACGTTTTGTCCAAGAGGGCCAATGTCGATTATTACAAATTTTATCAAATAGTTAAATGTTAATCTAGCCTTTATATATATATAGATAAGACCGTTGGGTTTCCTGTTTGAATGGTTTTACACTAGTATTTTTGGGGCGGGCCATTTATAGCTTGTTGTTCGGAGTGAGCCAAGGCTCTGTGTTGAAGGCCTTACCTTGACCTATAATGGTTTACTTTTATAAATTGTTATTTGGATGGAGCGTTGTCTCATTGGCACTCATACCACATCTTCCTATATCTATTGTCAGTACTGATTTTTGACGCCCGAAGAAAAGTAGGATTTAAACATATTAATATGGTATCAAATGATATTTGATATTGCAGCTTACGTCTTAGGTAATTTTTGTTTTCAATTTAAATAGACTTTAAATGTATAAGTCTAGTATGATAATAGTGTAACAGGCATGGTATTTTTTCGATCAATATGTGTATGTTTAAATACTACAGGTAATTAACCAAATTCATTATCAGTTACAAAAGAAAAAAATCTTTTTGAAATGAACTGACCTATTTTGAAAAACTGTCGAAGCCAAATCGCAATATATCATGGCAGTTTTGTTTACGGAAGAAGAAAAGGTAAGGTTTACCTGTTGTGTTGTTAAAAATCTTCTCTTGGAATGACTTCAATTTGAAGAGCCCTTATTGACAAAATACCAAAAATAATTAGGTAGGGGAAATGAAATGAAAGTCTCGTCCTTTTCTACCTTTTTCAAATAACGGAATTGTAATGTGTGCCAATGTCGCAACTACGTGTACATAACTACCCAACCACCAAAAAACAGTACAAGGATGTTAACAACTACAGGTCACTATATAGCCTTTCCCGTTGAGCAAACTTAAACCGTATGGTAAGTCATAGCTATGAAAGACAAAGGGACAATTCAAAAGACCCAATGCAAACATTGTCAAATAACATTAACTGAAAAGCCATTAAGGTAAACATTGACCGACTTGCCACATAGCTTATGTGGCTGGATGTACATTTTTTATGAGTGCTAAACCGTCTTCATGGCGGTATGAGATCCAGTGTCAAAAACTTTTCAAGGCAGTTGAAATATTTATGTATACTTACGGACTGAGCTTACGGATTGTTGTTATGATGGTTAGAACTGTTTCTATTTAAGAAGTATATCGTTTATTGCTGCAAATGAAATGCGCATGTGCATAACCATTGAATTTTTGCAAACATATAGTTAATTTTCTGAAAACCATAAACCTGTCAGTTGATTTAAATGATATCGTTAAGATAACCCATTTATGTCGTGGAGTATTGAAAAGCAAATATGTTTTACTGCGCATGTGTTAATTCGTGGAACGTTACTTTAGATTGTCGATGACATGGGACAATGAAGGTATGCATTAAAGTTTTAGCATATTGATATGACATTGAATTAGGGGTTTATTTACCCAAACTATTCCAAAACAAGTAAAGAGCTGTTAAATTTTGCAGTATATTATCTTCATACAAAGCTTATATATCGCATGTTCAGTTGAGTTTAGGGATTTAATTACTTCTTTATCTCTTTAGTTTGTTCACTTCAGAAATAAATATCGATCGTCTATGTTGATGTAGTTAAAAAAAAAATTATTAAGACACATTCAAGTACTACAATTGCAGTGAACTGCCAAGGCGATCCTGTTACTAGTGGTACAAATGTTATAACTTTTGAATAACATTAAAAATATAAGTCACAAGATGAACGAAAGTGGTAAAAAAATTAAATTATTTCTGTGTTTCTTTTAATCTTCCGTTATATATATATGTGTGCATCGGATTAAAAAATATTTTTCATGTTTTGTGTTGATGGGTACCAATGTGCTGAGACAATGTTTCACAGTACTTCTGGTTGATTATGATTCATTATTTGAACCATAATTAAGAGCTTAAAGGACGACGTGTATATCATGTGCTCATGACGCAGCCTTTTATTTTTATTGTAACAATTCTCTTTATGTTGACTTTTTTGTATCATAAGTAAACAGTTTATGTGCGGACTTTTGTGTGGTTGCATAAGTTATATTATAAGATATTCTTTTTATTTCTTCAACCTAAGGGAAAACTCTTTTCTATTTTAGGTACCAAGAATACAGCAAAACTACCAAGTGTAAGAACAACACAACATGGCATAACTCTATAATGTATGCGGATGCTAAACTTTGGAATTAGCTGCCCAAGAAGAACTATGTAAGCAATCACTATTAAATAAATCCAAAAGGTTTTTAAATACTTGGCCTATCAACACTAGCAAACCCAGATAATCCCATTCACGCTATTGATGTTATGCTTTGATTTCAGTATGAAAAACATGTGTTTACCTCTAGAGCTTTTGTAATTGTTTGTTTATGTTTGTCATTTAACTAGTCTCTGTGGGCTTTTAGCGGAGTATTAATGATCTTCGACCTAGTACTTTCTTTGACTTTTTTATGACCCACCTACCATAGGCGGATCCAGGGGGGGGGGGGGCCTGGGGGCCTGGGCCCCCCCTTTCGTGGGAAAAAGTTGGTTGATTATATAGGGAATCATTGAAGCATGACTGGAGCGGGCCCCCTCTTAGGTCAGTCAGCGCCCCCCCCCCCCCCCCCCCCCCTTAGGAAAAGTTCTGGATCCGCCACTGCGCTACGATAGTAGATGGGCATTATGTTTTCTCGTCTCGCTTCAGGTTAAAGTTTTTGGTCGAGGTAGTTTTTGATGAAGTTGAAGTAAAAAAAACTTGAAACTTAGTACACATGTTCCCCATGATATGATCTTTCTAATTTTAATGCCAAATTAAAGTTTTGACCCCATTTTCAAGGTCCACTGAACATAGAAAATGATAGTGTGAAGTTCAGGTTAAATTTTGGTTAAAGTTTTTGGTCAAGGTAGTTTTTGATGAAGTTGAAGTCACATCAACTTGAAACTTAGTACACTTGTTTCCCATGATGTGATCTTTCTAATTGTAATTCCAAATTAAAGTTTTGATCCCATGGCAATTTCACGATCCACTGAAGATGGAAAATGATAGTGCGAGTGGGGCATCCGTGTACTATGGACACATTCTTGTTAAATTTTTGTTTTTCATTCGAACGATACATGAGTCTTTTGTAGACGAAACGCATTTCTTGCGTACCATATTACCGATAATCAGTTACTGTATGCATGACAAAAAATGCAACTGGAATAAGAGTTGCTTATATATAACTGTTGTTATGCAGACGCAATAGGTGGTTTACATTTGTGTATTGCCTATTTTATTTGATCTACAGGTGCGATCAAGTTACTGGATTATTTAAATGGATAGACGACTAGTATCTTTAAACGATTTATAACTGCCTTGTTATCAGGTTGACATGAACATATAATTTTTCGCTACATTGAAGACCTGTTGCTGACCTTCTGCTGTTGTTTTTTCTATGGTCGGGTTGTTATCTCTTTGGCACATTCCCCATTTCCATTCTCAATTTTATTTAATCCAAACTACACAACAGTTGGTAAGAATGTCCTTTTTAAATATTTTGGTACTATAAAAGCAGAAAGCAAAATTTGTTTAAATTTTCAAGAAATTTAGATTATTTCCTTTAATTATGTTTTAACATTTTTAGTTTAAGTTAACAGTCTCACACACATAGGAGTATTTAGTGAGAGAGATTTAAAGAGATAAAACTGTAACTCATGTTATGAAAGATTACAATATTTACAAATTATAAAACACACGGGTAGTAAGGTCGTCATATCGAGGGGCGTTTAGTACAGTGATTTTGTCATTGTTTGGTTATTAAAGTTAGACGGTTTATTCCTTGAATGCCAACATCTTTCGATCTACCGGCAATTTACTTGTAAAATTATGTTGGCGTTGGAGGAATAGATGTAAGTAGTTATCACAACAAAAGTGCATGCTTATCAAAACAATGATGCTAATTAAACATATAGGTAAATTCAAATTGTTGAAAATTATTTTTTTTCTGTTACTGCTTGAACAAATATGGATTCTCTTAAAATGAAACTTAAACAAGAACTATCTTTAAAAAAGATATCCGACATATTTAAATTTGAGTATATGTTTAAAACTATCATTTCGATAACCTTCAGAAGCACAATGAATTAATCTCCATCTGAATGTAACTACAAGAAATTATTTACTAAGTCTGGTTATATTTAAGAAATAATTCATGGAAACCATAGATTTGTTGGAAATTTACTCATGGCCTGGGCCGTGATAATCGAATTTTATCCTGAGCGTTAGCGAGGGGTAAAATTAACGAATATCACGGCCCATAAAATTAACGAATATCACGGCCCAGGCCATGTGTAAATTTACAACAAATCTATGGCTTCCATGAATTATTTCGATTCTAATAGGACAAATACAATTCATTCAAATACTGAAGCGAGGATGGGTATGCCGTGTGTGTAGCTGTTCTTTTTTTTACTACTGGTTAGATAAAGCTCAAATATTCTCATAAATCTTTAGCTTGCATTGATTTTTTCGTTAATAACCGCTAGAAAAATATGTTTAATTCTCGAACCCAATATTTGCGATTTTTAATTTACATGTTTTCTCGTAAGCTACCGTCAAAACAAAAATTGACATTTCGTAACAAAGGAGCTGCCATGTTGACTTGCTGAAATCAGTTAATAAGCGAATAATGTAATAGAATAGAAAATAAAACAAAATCTACCTCAGATTTCCAGTTTAATACAATATTATACGAACTTCGATGGTTACAAAAAAATTTGTTTTAATACAGCAACTTTAATTAGTATATTGATAGCTTTTAAAATCGTAACATAAATATCAAGATAATTTTCATCCCTTAATGAACCCCTGATTTTGGAGAAAGTGTTCCATGATGAAATTGACATTGCACAAAATATAGCTGTGTTACTATATTTAGGAAATAAAAACAACTAGTTGTAGTATATTAATTCTTTTTATTATGCATCCGAATAAGAATAAAAGTTCTTTTGTCTTTTGTTTTATTACAATTTCTAATACAATAAAATCGGCAATGCGTTTGCAAATAGGTTCAAATACATGTGGATTTACGTGGGAGGTATATTGTAACATCCATCATTATGTATATTTCTGAGTCTGCGCTAAGTATAGATATATCAGGAATTTTCACACGGTGTTGTTTACAAAGCGAAAGAAGCACGTCATATTAGAATAGCTTTTAAAATCGTAACATAAATATCAAGATAATTTTCATCCCTTAATGAACCCCTGATTTTGGAGAAAGTGTTCCATGATGAAATTGACATTGCACAAAATATAGCTGTGTTACTATATTTAGGAAATAAAAACAACTAGTTGTAGTATATTTATTCTTTTTATTATGCATCCGAATAAGAATAAAAGTTCTTTTGTCTTTTGTTTTATTACAATTTCTAATACAATAAAATCGGCAATGCGTTTGCAAATAGGTTCAAATACATGTGGATTTACGTGGGAGGTATATTGTAACATCCATCATTATGTATATTTCTGAGTCTGCGCTAAGTATAGATATATCAGGAATTTTCACACGGTGTTGTTTACAAAGCGAAAGAAGCACGTCATATTAGAATCTACATTAGACGTTGACTTCTTTACTGTCGTTACATCCCATATTTCGTTGTGGTATAAATCTGCCGTCAATTATTTCGAAAAAACCTACATTTGCACACAATTCAAGATTACAGAAAAATCGATGTCATGGTTTGGTTCATTAGTGTCATGATTTAGTTATGAGATTCCTGTCGTGAATGATGAAAGTGTTACGATCAAAATAAACAGACATTATGTACAACTATTAAAATACTGTTTAACCATATTTTTGCTGATACTTTTTTTCGTGTAAAACCCATTCAATCCTATTTTGAGTCAATATAGTGTCGCTATTTTCTTATGTTGTTGTTTTGTTCCCAGACGAGTAGTTCTGAGTTTTACATATAAACGATGATGTTCTTCTACTCGCTAAAATACACCGCTCGAGAAAATAAGTCGTCTACAGTAAAGCTAAGATATTATCATTATAATTATCACAATTATAGAACAAGCACGTATAAAGATATTGCTAGAGTAATATATTAATGAATTTCAATCATAGTAAATTTCTGTTAAAGTTGGTGATTTCGGAATTTGAATATGAACTAAGAAAGCATATTATATATATAGTAATATACAATTAGTAAACAAAACTTATGATTTCCAACGAGACATCTATCCACCCTAGACCAAATGACGTTAATATTAGGTCACCGTACGTCCTTCAACAATTAACAAAACTCATACCTCTTATCAAGTTATTAAAGGCTCCGACAAAATTAAAGATAAGTCAATTCAAATAAGAAAAATTACAGCCTGACTTATGTTCAAAACAATAAGCATAAAATAAATATGATATACAGAAATAAAAAACGACAGCTAGTGCATCACAGACTGTAGACTTTATACAATGCCCTACAGAATATAACGTGTTTTAAATGTTTGCGGGCTCTCAACCAGCCCCTTGTCTTAGATATACAGAAATAAAAAAACGACAGCTAGTGCATCATTGACTGTAGACTTTATACAATGCCCTACAGAATATGACGTGTTTTAAATGTTTGTGGGCTCTCAACCAGCTCCTTGTCTTACTGTCCTTAATCTGTACATGCAGGTTACAGCACAACAAACTAAAAAAATAGTTGAAAGGACTTGACTTGGCAGATCGAACCAGAGCAAAGTAAAGTAACAAAAACACCATTGAAAGAATTGATCTGTGAGTATATTCCAAGCCAATAACAACTAATAAAAAACATAAATCTAAGACAAAAAGTTTCTTTTTTTTTATTATTTCAGGATGGAATTCTTCTATCAATATTCATCTCATTGTTTGTGATTTCTCGCCTTGTCGGGTCAGAAATGAGTCTGAACACTGTTTAAATGTAGGTGTTTCATTGAATTTTTGAATTATGTTTTTCAATCACATTTGATAATGTACATTTTTTTATTCTTAATATTAAATCGACAGAGCTTTTTCTAAGACTATCGGAACTTTATGGCTAACAAGTAAAAAAGGTTTAACGAGTTAAATGGGTAAATAAAATGCATAATACACGTAAACAATATGAAAAACATAATCATTTTTTTTCGTTCGTAAAGATAGATATTGTAACATAATACGGCATTTTTCCTTTGAAGTTTTTACGTGGTAATCTGCTTAAGGGAGTTCGCTTCTCAGTTTCAAAGTAATTAACTTTTCAAAAAACTAGTTTATATAGATAGGGGATTAATAAAGGAATCCAAAGAGCAAAAAAAAAAAAAAAATAGGTCACCGTGCTTGTTTTCGAGATATTAGCCATTGAAATTGTGGCGGGAAAATATTCTCTCTTGACTTTTCATAGCTTTATCATTGACAAGTTAAAGTTCTCAAAAACTGTTAAAAAGTAATTAAAATTTTATAAGACTTTTACAGATGGCTTATCATTATACATGTAAAAGATTTACAAAAAGAAAAATGGGGGTCACCGGGCAAATTTTTTCAAGGCATTCAAATGGATAAAACCAGAGGATTCTGAAAATCTGACAAAAAATCTAAAACATGACAAGCCAGCTTCCTTAACAGTTTGGTTTGAAAACCCATGGTTTAATATAAAGATTTATATGTTATTCCATTAAAAAGAATCATGACGTACTTTGTTCTTACAACTTTATGTAGATAGGCGGAGCTTGGACTATGGTGTAATCTAGGTTGCGTTCAATGTCGAAGCGGCTACATAGTGCCTCGTAGATTTTGACTATTGAACGTGTAGAGCTATAGACTAGTTGTTACATAGATATTGATAGCAGCTACGTAGCCGCTCGGCTACGTAGCTGCTACGATAATGGCGGCGATATTGAACTCAACCCTGATATTTTTTTTTATATTAAACCATGATTGAAACTCCGCCTCTTTGTTACGCCTGATTGACAGTTAAGTGAATGCACGAGGACAATTATTTCATTTGTTTTAAAATAGGATTTCTGCTTACTGGGAATTTCGTCACTGACTTCATAAATTTCATTGTGGAAAATATTTTTTTCTAAAGATTTATTTGTGAAAAAAAGAGCCGGAATATTTTGTTCTAAAAATTCCCAAACCCCGACAAAAATCAAATGATGTGCCTTAGAGGAGCCCGAGTCGTTTAATTCAGAAAAATAACTTTCTGTCATGTCTGATGTGCCGTATTCCCAACTGGATCGATTTGCTCGTGCGCGAGCTAAGCAGTGGGCTAAACGACACTCCTTTTGGTTTTTTAATAGTTAAGTAAAAATCAGCAGGCCACTTTTAAATGATGTTACAAAACATATACACCACGCCTTACTCATTAACATATTTAAACGAACCCATCCTGCGGATTCGTCGTTTAAATATGTCAACTCGCTCGTAATGAGAGGTGATTAATGACGTCTACTTAGAGTAACGTAACAGCTAGATAGTAAAAAAATAATATTTCGGTACTATTTTTCAAATCAGTCAAAAATATTGCTGATATCAATCTATGATTTAACTTTCTTAAAATTCAGATATGAATTGTACATATGAGAGCGCTTAAACTGCAGTTTTCCATACAATTATATTTCTAAGGAACACAACTCTTTAAAAAAATTATTTGATTGGCACTTATTTTTGAATTTGTCCAAGGCATTGTAAATATAAACCTATGATGTAAATTTCTTAAAATTCTGGCAAGAATTGTACATTTGAGAGTTTTATCAATGCAATTTTTAATAAAACTAATGTTTCCAAGGGGCATAACTCTTTTAATAATAAATGATCGGCACTGATTTTTGAACTAGCCCAAACTATTACTTAAAATCTATGATATCAGCTTCATAAAAATCCAGCAAGAATTGTAAACGTGAGACCGGACGAATGAACGCACGAACGGACACCCGATATTTCCATTGACCCCGCAATGCGTTATGCGGGGTACAAAAATATGTAAATGTACGATTTGCCGTTTACGCCCACCAAATTTGGTAAAAAGGCTTTTTTTCCTCTTTAGTCAATTGAGTTAATTGTGTTACTTTAATTTTCACAATCGCCTTTAAACAAACTATCATTATTAAGGTGCCGCAAATATGTATTAATTTGGATCTAAACCATGACAAATTTAACTAAAACCATGACGAATTTCTAGACTCTTAACTGAACCATGTCAATCACTTAACCAAACCATACCAATTTGGATATTTTGGTTATCCTGTGTTAATTTCTCAAAAACAACAATTTCAATTTAGATAGTTAGACTAACACTATATATTCAAACATTTAATTTGATTTTTATTTGCTCATATGGAGAGAACTGATGCAATCGTTTTGGGAAGTAACATAACCTATCCATGACTACCTTAACCAAATTATTACAAAATCATTGTACTAAACGCTCCTCGATATGACGACCTTACTACTCGTGAATCATGTAATCTTTTAGTGTTTCCTTAAAGTTTGTATCATATACATCGTATTGCTGTTTCATCATAAATGTATAAAACACAATTGTTTTAAAATCACAATTTATAAGAAGGTCTTTAATTCCTACCCGAAATGTCACAAAAAGCATGTATTTTTTAAAATTACACCCTTGCCCGAAAAGTGAAAGCTTTATCGCATACACCATTCCCATCAGTTTGTCCGTCCATCTGTCTGTGGTCTTTCTTCTGATCATTAGTCTAACAAATATGTTCGTCACAATTTTCTTCTGTGCTACTTAACATAATTTATATTGGGCAAACAACTTAAGAGTGATAAGTTAACACGTTATATATCAAAATAAGAGGATGTGGTATGCGATACCTCTCCACCAGAGACCACATGCATTTGAAGGTAAACATTTTAAAGATCTGTAAGGTACCTTCTTACCGTTATCTGCAGATGGGAAAAGATAGATTATTTGAAAATTGGTATTTATCTCTTTTCATTTACGAGTAGAAGCAAATACTAGTACGTGTTGGCGAGGTTTGTATATATCTAACAAACGTGAAATTTTTCAATATATCAAATCAGCAAAGAAACATCAATCCGACCAAAGAGTGAAAAAAACCAACCGAAGCCCACCAATGAGAAAATTCCACACCCAGAGGCGGACTTCAGCTGGCCCTTAAACAAAAATGTGAACTAGTTCAGTGAACTGTCATTTTAAACTACTAAACATATAAATGAATTAAAATTTGAAATAAACATGAGATTAACAAAGGTAAGTGGTTCTGACTTTGGGCAGGCGCAAAAATGCGGCGGGGATAACATGTTTATTGAGATCTCGACCCTTCCTATACCTATAGTCAATGTAGATTGAACAAACACACAGCAATACGCAAAGAAAAGGTCAGCTTAAAAGAAGCACGAGTCCGTTGTCAGAATGGGTAGCAAAAGGACTAAGCAAAAAGACCATGATACATATATAAACATAGGACTGCTATCAGTCACTGACATGCTAGCTATAGACCTCAACTTAACTGATTGAAAAATTGTCTTCATCATATGGAAACCAAGCACAATCCATTTCGTTAGGGGTTTAGTATCATATCATCATAAAATATATGAGAAGAACACAACACGTATCATACCATGTTCAACTAGTTTTAGAACAAATGTGTTTATTTCCGATGCAAAGACCCTATGAGTGAATCAATATTAATATCAAACTGTGCCATCTTTAATGGCCTGACATTGGTCAGCATGTTGATTTATATTTACGAATGATGTCCTTGTACCCATGATTAAATTTTGTAAATATTTTGACTAGTTAGTGATTTCGAAAACCCTGGTGTAATAATTTTCAGAAATACAGAGATTTCTTTCGTTTGTTACATTTACGAGCGAATGAAACAATTTGAGATATATAAAAACCACAAGATGATGACCATCTAAAATTGGATAATGAACAAGAGGGAAGCAAATCACCTCTTTTATCATACATATTCGTATTTAGCTTCCCGTTTAAGACATGGATATCAAGATCTAGGAAAGGGCAGTATTCATTATTAATATTAGCTTTACTTAAAGTCAGTTCGGCAGGATAAATCGCTTTAGTGTACATACTGAAGTCGTCATTATCGAGAAATAAAATATCATCCAAATATCTAAAAATGTTAAAAATCTTTGTATCAGATGTTGTTTCGATGGGTCTTTGCTGATTTTAGTCATAAATTGTAACTCATTACAATACAGAATCAGGTCCGCGTTAAGTTGTGCACAGTCCCCTTTGGAATTCCGATAACGATAATTATACGGAATCTCCATAGCGAACAAAAAAGTTATCTTGCAAAAATTGAAGGGCAGTTAAAGTATCAAAGCAGGTCCGATCGACATAGCTCCTCGCTAGTTTGTAGTTTGAAAATAAATGACTAGTTGTCGTTCTTGTATCGTTCATATTTCATTTACATAAATCGTCAGAAACAACCACGAAATATTTGCCACTTGACATTTTGCAAGTAACAACAATCATAAACGTATAATAATCGTGGGTTGCGTTGATGGCATATGACTCCATTGATTAGAAAAAGAAAAAAAATTGCATTAAATATATTTAAAAAATGTTAACTTTACTCTGCTTTACGGTATAAAATTTTTATTCCGCTTTCTGCAATTAGCCCCCACATCTATTTTTAAATTATGGAACCCCCTCCCCCTGATATCTGACATGGTTCAGGCAATATTTAAGAAAATGTAGGGTTTAACCTTCAACGCTAAAATGTATATAGCTACATTTGCCTCCCACTTATATGGCAATTGTTTATTGTTTCATTTTGTATTGAAACAAGAGGCTCTCAAGAGCCTGAATCGCTCACTTGTTATTTTTTACTTAAAATCTTTCCACAATGATAATTTTGCTTTTCAATATGTTATAGTTATTGACCAAGCAAGTCGGTATATGCCATTTAATCTGCACAGCACGAGATGACCCAATAACCCGAACGACGTAGGAGTTCGGGTTATTGGGTCATCTCGTGCTGTGCAGATTAAATTACATATACCGATTTGATTGGCCAATAACTGTTTTAACACATGACGCAATCAATTTACGTGAACGTTTTAAAAATGTGGACGTTATTCCGCAATCCACTGATCCTAGGAAAGTTTCTTGTAGGGGAAATACGACTTCGGTAAGTTTAAAATTAATATTTTTTTTTATATTTAGACTCATTCTAAAATTGCGATTTAATGGTGTATTTATTTTTTATCGTTTCCGTTAAATTTATTCCCAATTTTTATTTAATTGGTGACGATTAAGACTTTGACAAATTGTGTACTTTCAAATTGGTGTATGAAAAGAAAAATAACTGCAAGGGTTATTGAGTTTAAATTAGATTAATTGCTTTTGAATTTCTTTCCCTCAATGATATGCTTATAGAAAAATAGAACCGAGGAAGATGTTATATTACCTAAATTTTAAATGTTAAATAAACAGAAAATACATTTCTCTTTAAAACATTTACCCCCCCCCCCCCCCCCCCCTTCAAACCAATTTCCTTTTTATCTACTGTATTACGTCCATCTAAATAAAGTCTGATTGATCTCCAGCTAACCAGCTAATCCCCGTTTTGAAACTAACTTAAATATGATCCTCATTAAATTCGATCCAAAAATAGTCCTTTTATAGGAATAGCTAACCAAAAAGTCGTTATAATTCCATTGAGTCTGAAACTAATTCAAATCAGATTTCTTTTATTCGGATATTCTAAGATACATTTCTTTTTTGGCAGAAATTACCAAAAATTGTTTTAACTATCTTTCTAACTTTAAAACACTGATTTAGATTTACGTTGTACACAAAATATAATAAAATAGTTTATGTCCCAGCTTAGATAAAAAAAAAAAGGAATGAGAAACCTTTCGTTTTCCTATTTTGAAACTACGATGTTTGTACGAAGTTCAACTTTGTCGTAATTTTAAGGCAGATAACGGATTCGGGGGTTGGGGCGAACAGGTCTTTAACCCTTGGATTGGACAAAGTATCGTGTTTTAGCTTAAAATCGTCAATTTTGTCTTTAGTCTCGCTACACTCGGTGATATTTTTTTTAATTTGATAGAATAACGCCCCTTTTAAAATCCAGGAACCGCCCCTTAAGATAAAAATAGATTTGAACTGTGCAGTATATCTGAGGTAGTTAATGCACACCTTTGCTGTGCATTATCCAGATTATAACACAGTAAGAACAAAGAGATTTAACTCTTGCCATGTGTTAAATATTAATAAGTGTCTTAAAAATGCCATTTAAATGTTCTTTGTATCTGTCATATTTTCGTCAAAGGCGAAATAAATGCATTTTACCCCCTATGTTTGATTTTAGTCATTGTGGCTATGTTTCTTGACGTACAAGGAAATAAGATACAAACTGTATACTAGATTTTCTGAAACTCATTAAGCCTGAGACTTACTGAAATTGATTCAGCAGTTTTAAAGCAAGCAAACTAGATGAACAAATTCAGAAAAAAAATCTTCAAAGAGTAGTAACTCCCTAAGGGGTCGATTGACAATTTTGGTCATTAAAACTTTTTTTTATATCTTACTTTGCTGAATATTTTTGCTGTTTACAGTTTATCTTTATCATTAATGATACTCAGATAATACTAAAAATTTCCTTTAATTACAAATTTAGTGGCAGCAACCCAACAATGGGTTGTTAGATTCATCTGAAAATTATATGGCTTATAGAACTTGACCTAATGAACAATTTTACTTCTATCAGATTTGCTCTAAATGCTTTAGTGTTTGAGATATAAGCCAAAAACTGCATGTTATCCCTATCTTCTATTTTAGCATGGCGGCCATGATTTTTTGACAAAACAGAAAATAAAACACAAACTTTACCCTATGGATCATTCAGCTTAAGTTTTGTTGGAATTGGTTCCGTAGTTTCAGAGAAGATTTTTTTCAAAGTTAGAAAACATGATAAACAAACTGTGAAAAATTGTCCCTAAAATGCAATAACTCCTTAAGGGTCAATTGACAGTTTTGGTCATATCAACTTATTTGTAGATCTTACTTTCTTAACATTTTTGCTGTTTACAGTTAATCTTTATCATTAATAATATTCAAGATTATAACCAAATACTGCCAAATTTCCTTACAATTACCAATTTAGTGGCAGCAACCCAACAATGTGTTATCAGATTCATCTGAAATTTTCGTGGCTGATAGAACTTGATCTAATGAACAATTTTACTTCTATCAGATTTGCACGAAATGCTTTTGTGTTTGAGATATAAGCCAAAAACTGCATTTTACCCCTATCTTTTATTTAAGCCATGGCGGCTATACTTTTTTGACAAAACAAAAAATAAAACACAAACTTTATTCTAGATACCCTATGGATCATTCAGCTTAAGTTTTGTTGGAATTGGTTCAGTAGTTTCAGAGAAGATTTTTTAAAGTTAGAAACATGATAAACAAACTGTGAAAAATTGTCCCTAAAATGCAATAACTCCTTAAGGGTCAATTGACAGTTTTGGTCATATCAACTTATTTGTAGATCTTACTTTGCTTAACATTTTTGCAATTTATCTGTTAAGAAATGGTAACTTTTTATTATATTAGCCACATTGAGTAACATTCTTCTTAGTTATGTGTCTTCATTAACTTTAAACAAAAAAATATATAAAAAAAAGGATCATATTTCCGTAAAAAAAATATTTTCACAAACATTGTCTATGCCTTTGCTTCAAAATCTAATTTAAGAATTATGTTAATACATTATTCACATTAATCTATCTTTCAAAAGTGAAAAAGGTCTTCTACAGAAAGCTTATTTATATGATTATTGAGAAAAGAGTGCATAAATATTGCAATAAACAGCTGTGCCATGAGCGCATGATACGTCTTGTGTGAAGTTTTATGCTATAATAATCAATAGTTTCTGAGAAAGTTTTAAGCAATAATCACATATTGTTTTTGAGATACGGCGGGACATGTGAACCCCCTCTTTTTCTTTTTTTTTTTGACAAAAAACTAAATATCACTTAAATAAAATTTTGAATCAAAACCAAAAAAGCAGATCTTTAGATTAATATAACAAAGCAGTGTGTAAAGTTTTAAGCAATAATCATAAATTGTTTTTGAGATATGGCGCAACATGTAAAAAAACCTCCCCTTTTATACAAAATACTCAATAACTCAAAAATAAAATTTTGAATCACCACCAAAAAGTATACACGATTGATTAATGTAACAAAGAAGTGTGTAAAGTTTAAAGTAATAATCATAAATCGTTTTTGAAATACGGTGCGACATGTGAAAAAAACAGACCCCTGTTTTAGTTACAAAGTGTCGTAACTCAAAAAGTTTTTATCTTATTTTCACCAAAAAGTATACAGATCATTTGACCATCATAAGAAACGACCATAATACGCCCCTTAAAATGTTGACGGGCGTATAAAAAGCGGTTAGAAATGATTAACATTTTGTTAAACATTCTGTACTATTTTGATAAGATTTACACAAGACCCAACTGCAATAGTATGAACAAACAAATTATACTATCATCCTGGTCTTGGGTGATAAAAAAGTTTCAAAACTACAATTTTTTTACAATTTTCCAACTTGAAAATATTTTATAATTCGGTTGCCATTGTTACCAAGTTTCCTTGCTTGCATTCATTATTCAAATTCCTATTTGAGATAAACACAAGTTAAGGCAATTAAACACCTTGTTGCTGAGTAGTGTCGTTTCCATAGCTACAACCTGCATTTTTGTGTTCTGCCTCAAGTTGAATCAATTTAACTATAACAGATGAATATCATACATAATGGATGTATCACCCCTTGCGTGATTCTTAGCGGGACTGCTACTTAATTATATATGCTGCGTACAAGTTACCATCGAGAGAAGAAAGAAGTAAACTATATTTTTTTTCGTATAAATGTGAAAATAAGAAACATGTCCTTCCACCCCCCCCCCCCCCCCCCCCCCCCCCCCCAAAGTGTCCGATTCCCCCAAACATGTCCACATGTCATCACTGAATTGCAAAAAAATGTCTAGTTTAAAACAGCGCCATAACGTGTAATTTGTATAAACGCCACAACGCGTCTACTTTTTTTTATAAACACCCAAAGCGTGTCCAATCCCCCTCATGTATCCATTTTTATTTTTTGGCTGGAACTATCATTCGTGTCGATATCATAAATACGTGGGTTATTTGGTTATTGCTGTTTCCTTAACGTATACTCGTTTTAATATTTCATTAAAAATAGAAAATAACTTTAGGTTTTTTTTTAAACCGGCAGTATAACCTGAGTTAAAGTGGGGGCGTTCGTTCTGCTATGTTGGATGTAAATGTTAGCTGCTTAGTTAGATTGTAAATATTATCAGATACCTCGCGTAGGGAGAATGTGGCCTATTTTCTGCGCATTTCTTAGTGCAGTCATAAAAAACTAACTCATATATTTTTAGATTAAAATCCAAACTAGTGTTAATCCCGAATAACCGTAAAAATTTAGGCCCAATCCTAAATTCCCGGTATGATAAAAGAACCTATCTACAGTATAAAAAAGAAGATGTGGTATGATAGCCAATGAGACAACTCTCATTAAGAGACCAAAATACACAGAAATTAACAGCTGCTAGTATAGGTCACCGTACGTCTTTAACAATGAGCAAAGCCCCTACCGCATAGTCAGCTATAATAGGAACCGAATTGACAAATTTATTTATTGCTAACATGATATCGTTCAAATAATGCATGAAATATTTGGCACTAGATGTCCCTTGTTTGTGTGTCTTCAGTGATGCTCGAAACCTAACATTTATTAAAAAAAAACTGTAACCAGGGCTTTTTAGAGCTTTTTAAATATCAATATTGTCAATAGCGGGTATATTTAGGTAGTTTTGGTTTCAAATGAAATCATAATTATAAATTAACTGCTAACAAAACTTTGAATTTTTGAAAAACGAAGGCTTTTCTACCTCAGGAATAGATTACCTAAGCTATATTTGGCAAAACTTTTGGGAATTTTTTGTCCTAAATGCTCTTCAACTTCGTACTCTATTTGGCCTTTTAAACATTTTTTGATTCGAGCGTCACTGATGAGTCTTTTGTAGACGAAACGCGCGTCTGGCGTAATTATAAAATTTTAATCCTGGTATCTATGATGAGTTTGAAAGATTTATTTAAATAATAGAGAAGTATATGAAATTTTGATAGGAGGGCCTGTTGTTCAGATCAGAAGTTCCTGTTTTTGTCTCGGGGGGGCCACTTGCTATATAATAAGTGGTAGGGATGAGCCGCTGGAATAGGTCACTTTTTCATGCTCTATGATATATGAAAAGGGTGAGAAATTCAGATTAAATATATCAATAGGTTGATATTATCACTTGCTTGATTATATCATAAGTATCTGAAACTAATCAGATGTCCGTATTTATTCTTGATGCGGTTAAACTACAGTCATATATGCATCAGTTATTTGTCAAACCAATTAAACTCTATTTATTCTGATGTGGTACTGATGCCAGTGGTAGATGCAATAAATCCAACTATTTTGACATTTGCACCTAATTAACATTCAAGGGTTTGTATACATAAAACATGATAACAATTATTTAAAGAAATTCCATTGTGACAGCATCCTTTAAGAGGGAACGGCAATGAAAGTTTTTATCAGTTTTTAATTAAAATTAAACATGTTAAAATCGGTGAAGGTGTTACACTCTGGGGTGATATTACATTTATCTGACCATAGATGTAATACCATCTATGATCTGACCAAACGTCTTTTATATGTATTTTATTTTGGAATCGTCTTTTATATGTATTTTATTTTGGAATTGAAATATCTTCATAATGAAAGATGTAAAATGGGCAATAAGAAAAAAGTGTTTAAGATGTGACGAATTTATTGGAAAAGAAGGGGATAATATTGCGACTATTTTGCTTCTTAACAAGATGATAAGCGGGAAAAATATTGAAATATATCTATAGGTCTGTTTTTTGTTAATTAATATATGACAAGGTATATATTTTTGAATAACAAAATATATGAAAAGGGTGGGGTACTTGATGTCTCAGCTGCTCACCCCTACCAAAAAAAGTTTGAAGTGCCCCCCCCCCCCCCCCCCCCCCCAGTTTGTACCATCAAACTTCCGGGAACCAGTACGCTCTAATATGCTGTCAAAGGTATGTTGACTTTTCAAGCACAAGTCAGGATAATGTACAGTTTTGACATGAAATAACTGCAACTTTATTTGAACTTAAGACAAAGTAGCCAATAATGCTTGAAATTGCAGAATTTAACATAGAAAGCAATGGGGCTATGAATTTGAAACGATTACTACCCATTAAAACGTTTTTTTCAAAGCTTCAAATAGAAATTTGTTTGGTTAACTTTATCGGAGCAAAAACGTAAAATATTCTTGTTAGAATGCAAAAACTTTCAATTTGTCTTAGATGAACTACATTGATTATTTTGCATTATAAAATAATGATAAATTGTTTCAGTTCATTGTTTAAATGTTTTTTCATAGAGGTGTTTTCTGGGGCTCTTAAGGTTAAGTATAAGTATATAACAAATCAACGTCTAGTTTAAAGTGTGTAAATGCAACAACTCGTTTAGGGGTCGGTGTTTTCGGTGACAATCTAAATTTCCCCGACACTTACGCCAGACAGCGCCGTTAAAGGTCCTTCCTATTGCATTTATTGTTAATTTGTTCTCGTCCTTGAAATGAATGCATGAAATATTTGTCACTGTACGTGAAGCAACCAACATAATCATCAATGAATCATAACTGTTTAATTAAAATAAAATGAAGATACGTTGAAGTATATGTGTTTCTAATCATGTACAAATAAGTAAGTATATGGGACTCTATTCTTATCTTTAGCATTTTTTATCCAATTTCCTTATATAGTAAATCAATTGATGTTAACCGTGATCATCCAGTTACAATCCTTGTTGCCTCGATCTAACCGGGAATAAGCTTTATTTACATTGGATAAGTATGCTTATGCAAATTGCATTTATTTTATAGTATTACTTCAAGATGTTTGTGTTGATTTCAATGTAAGCAATTTTGTTTTTATTTTTCGGGTCATTTTATTCCCTCAGTTTTGTTAAGATTAAACAATCACTTCTCATACCAATAGAATTATAGCAAAGGGGACAAGCAAACGGGCGAACGATCGAATGAACGGACGCACAGACCAAAAACATAATAGCTCAATTGTAATTTTTACCTTATTTCCATAAATATTCCACGGTCAATGTAATATAAAAAATGGCTAATTCCAGAATTCAATTATTGCAAAGAATTTAACTCTTGGTCAAACATTACTAATAATTGATTCGTGTGCTACGCACATTCGTGAATAATTTATCGTTTCTTGATTATCTTTCTATATACTAGCAGAGACATATATACACAGAGATTGGCAACTGTAACGGTGGTCAGCGAAATCTAATCCAAAACGCGCAGAACACGAGACTTTAACGAGATCGCCATTTTTATTCTATAACGACAAGTATGTGTATATATGTCTCTGATACTAGTATTTGTTTATCTTTACGTATTTTCAAAACATTGCTAAATATATTCGATTCACGCAGTGTCGACACAGGGGCGGATCCAGGACTTCGATGTCTGGGGGGGCACCATGAACCAATATTTTTGTTGTTAAATATATATATGCGGATTTGAGTGGGTGCTAGGTTTGTTTTTGTGTTTTTTTTTTTTTGGGGGGGGGGGTGTCAAATCATTATTTCTGTATTTCGATATGTTTCAAGTTTTTTACTTTTGCACTTTATTGCCAATTGATCTTTATTATATTCGACCTAAACATGCATCAAATATTTGCCACTGGACGTTTAACAACCATGCAACAATTTAAACAATATTTTCTTTATATTTCATCAACTCTATATTCTGTTATCTATATTTTTTGGCCCCGACTTATACTTTTTTGCACATTATTCGAATATCTGCAAAACACCTTTATATCTTCATAAATGGTGACCTTTTGCATAGCCTCGTCCATGTACATGCATGGTAATTGAAACAAGACCAATAAAAACAAATATAACTGCATGCTTCGGCTTTTAGAGAAATGTTTAAGTCCAAGATTCTGTTACAAACTAAATTTTAACGAAAATCAAGTAGCATTTTATTAATGATTATTTAATAGGAAATGTCAATTTATTTTTCCTGGACGAGGGAAAGCATTAGGGTAAAGGGGAGGGGGAGTAAATTTTTTTGTTGATTTCCCTTCCATAAGAGGGGAATGAAATATGATATTATTTTAAAAAAAAAATATCTTCTAAGTTATCAAAAAATAAATAGTTTAATTTGTTGCTAAATAAATTCAAAAAAAGAAAGTTTTGGAAAAAAAGTACATTTACAGGAAATGTTTGTACCTTTTCTTCAAAAACACAGATCAGACGTTTCACCTGGTAATCGATCTTAATCGGTATTGTATTATAAACCAATACAATTTTGTACTATTCCAATCATAATGTAAATGTATTTTGATCTATTTTACATAAAATCTTTTGCATAGACATATTACACACAGGTGTCAATATTTACACACCCACCGATAAGTTGTCATAAATCACGCATGGGGACGCTGGTATTAATTAACGGCCAGTTTAAGAAGCCTAATCAAGCTGTGACAATTTCTGCACTAGATAAGAAGTTTCAGTATCAATAAAATTATGTTAGAAAAAAAAATTGTTGACCTGAACTGGGGGGGCACGTGCCCCTTGTGCCCCCGGTAAATCCGCCACTGCGACAAAGACGACAAAGACGACGAAATCCATGAATAAAATATCAAAATATATTTGATGATATGATATATGAAAATATCTGTTAAATACGAAATCAACAAGCGTATTACGACAAAATAATGTAATGCTTTTAATCAAGTTTTCAACTGTTTTCTTTAGACAATGCCTATACCAAGTCAGTCGTTATGTTGGTTTGTGTAGTCAAGCGTTTATTTCGGTCAGTTTTTATGGACGTCTCCTTTTTAGCTCACCTGGCCCGAAGGGCCAAGTGAGTTTTTCTCATCACTTGGCGTCCGTCGTCCGTCGTGGTCATTAACTTTTTACATTTTGAACTTCTTCTAGAGAACCACTGAATGGAATGGAACCAAACATGGCATGAATGTTCCTTATGAGGTGATGACCAAGTGTTGTTACTTTGTAGCCGATCCATCATCCAAGATTGCCGTCAGTGGGAGGCTTAGTTTAACATAGGCCCGGTTTGGGAAATGCATACAAATGACTTCTTTTAGAGAACCACTGAATGGAATGAAACCAAACATAGCATAAATGTTCCTTATGAGGTGCTGACCAAGTGTTGGAACTTTATACCCGATCCATCATCCAAGATGGACGCCAGCGAGAGACTTATTTAACATAGGATCCTATGGTAAATACATACAAATGTCTTCTTTTAGAGAACCACAGAATGGAATGAAACCACACATAGCATGAATGTTCCTTATGAGGTGCTGATCAAGTGTTGTTACTTTGTCGCCGATCCAACATCCAAGATGGCCACCAGTTGGGGTACTTAGTTTAACATAGGTCCCAATAAGAAATACATACAACTGTCATCGTTTAGAATACCACAGAACGGAATGCAATATTAAACCAACTTTTATCTTTTTCTACATGATTTTAAAAACCCAAGTATAGTCAGGCGAGCGATACAGGCTCTTGAGAGCCTCTAGTTGTATTTCCCTTGTGTAGTTAAATATTTTTGTAAGTTTTATTTATAGTAACAATAGAAACATTAAATATAGAATTCGCAGTATTGTTGTAGATATCTAACAGACACAACTGGGGCCTAAGAAAAAAACTAGGTTCTACTAGAGTTGAAGCAGATCTTTTGCAAGATCCCTACTGAATATATATCTGTTGGTATTGGTTAGTTAATAACTGCCTTTAATATGCAGAGAACTTTGAAAAACGTATTTGTCAAACTGTGACAAATACTCTGGTTTATTCCATATTGGTATTATTTTAGTAGGCTTTTCTATATGAATTGGATTTTGAATAAAAAAGCATATTCACCTGTGAAAGTGTTATTCACCGCGCTAAACGTCACGCGCATTTACATGCAACGTTATGGTAAAATGTTTCATGTAAAAAAAAAATTGATATATGTTTGTCATTAGATACATTTTCTTCTCTCGGACTATGGAATAAAACAATTACTGTCTTTTGTTTCGGTGAATATGGGGTTTTATTGACTTTTGAAAAACTGATATTCACTTCGGCCGTCGGCCTCAGTGAATATCATTTTTTCAAAAGTCAATAAAACCGCATATTTACCTCATCAAAAGACAGTAATTGTATAATATTGTCAGCTGTTTCACATACCGAGCATTCATCTTACTAATCAATCATATATTGTTGGTTTTTTTTAGGATGAAGCAATACATTTGAAAGATGGCAGATAGTTCTAACAATGATATGGATTATGGTAAAGTTGAAATAACACACTTATGTTATGTTAAACCAAAAAAACAAATATGTTCTTCGTCTTTCTAGAAATATACTCGGATGCTTTTCTGAAAGTACTAGGTTGATTTTCATTCTTTGAGGCAATTTCCATTGTCATTTCGTCTGATGTGTGAAATGTACATTTGTTAGAAGAAATTTTTTATTTCATTTTTTCAAGGTGCAAAATTCATTTCAATACACACTGTTTATAATGCGCAGATTGTTGATTTTCTTACCACAACATCAATATCATAGAGCATGTGCTACAGTTTAATTTTAATGAAATAATATGTAACGAATTAGAATAGCGAAGAAAGATTTTTTCCTTATAAGGGAAATGATACCTGAAGTTGCTTATTATAATGTAGCTTTCAATCTCAACCGTGTATTTTAATTTCCCTATTTCTTTTATTGAAAATAAGTCGCTAAATGCTTCATAAAGTATTGTATTATTTCCTGTCACATTTTCCTAGGTCCTTAATCTAATTAAAAACCGACCTCTCATCGCTCCCGTTTTCTGATATGTCGCGTGGGAGATCTAACGAAACCCGCTTTGAGGTCACATGTGAGTAACCTCGTAGGTGTGTCTTTTCGACCAATGAAAATGTTTCTTCCACGATCTTGAAAGTTTATCGTAAGGTAAAGGGATATAACTCATTTTATTTACGAAGAAATCGTCAGTACAAATAATTCATAAACTTTTTTGATTGGCTTATTAATAGGTCGTCAACTCATTTGCATATCATTAACTCCCAGTTCACTCACATGTGACCTCAAAGCGGGGGTATGATTTCCAATGAGACGACATTCTATGTCGTAGTAAACACCTCTTCAACTCTATTGGAATAAATAAAATGCAAGTGCTATCTTACTATTTTGTGGGTTATTTAATGATCGGACATCATCAATACTTTTACCCTAGTGACATCTACCGTACTAGACTTATCACCAGACTTGTACATACTAGAGTAATACAACGCGTGCCACACGTAAAACAGGGTTTGCTCACCCTTCCAGTGCTCATGATTGAGTTTGAATATCCCTTTGGTATCTTTCATCTCTTTTTTTTTCATCAAATATCTCTACGACCTTGCTATGTATCGTTTTATAGGATCATTTTGTAAGTGTAGGTATTCAGTTTAAAGACGGGATATTTCTTACGTCTTTTTGTACAGCGAAAGAGAGAATGCGATTTTGTAAATTTCTTAAATCTCATGTTTTTGGAATGAAGAAAGGGGTATATGCGATATTCCTAGATTTACTGTTAATTCCAAGGTCTGAAAATAGTCAGTCCAAATGGTGAATTTTGCTTTATGAAATAGTATTGTTTGACAAGACCTCCTATACAAATCTTTGATAAATGCATTCTCTGAAAAGTTGTATTAACTTGGAGTCACATGTATATGCTTCATATGCATGCGCTAGCCTGCTGTATTGTTGGAACATAGAAATCATTGGAAAGTTCACAATTGACATGCTGCAATAATTACTTGTGATGGCAAATTCATGCAGATGATTTAATTGTGTTCAAATGCATTTCGTTTATTGAATTTTTTTTTTTTTTTTTGTAATTAAAGAACTTTGATAAATGATGTGCTTACAGCATTGTGCAGATGCATAATAAATAACATGATTTCAGTGACAATTTTTTAAGTTTAAATAATCAGCCAAGAATTTTTATCATTTTTTCTTAACATCATGGACCGGGTGTTAACTTAAAAGTTCTAACTTCTAATCTGTTCGTTATGGCATTTTAACAAAACTTTCCCAAAAATATCTTTTTAGGTGGTTATATAGTATAGCATAGCTAATTCTTAATTATGATTATTTTTTGTCGATAATTTCCGCCGATAAAGGTATTTGCTTCATTTTCTTACATGTTGCACGCGAGGGTTTGTGTCACTAATCTTTGGTAATCAGACATAATTATTAACTAGCTTTATTTGTAGAACAATTCTAGAGCATGCTTCCATCGAAAAAATTTCGCAGTTAACATGAGAGATTACCGAGAAATTGTCCAAAATGTCTAAAAATTTCGATTTTTTAAAATCCCCCCTTTTGACCTTTGACCGCAGTTTTCAAAAATCTGCACCATTTTGGAACTCTACGACATGCCTTAAACAAAGGATATTATATTTATCTACAAAAAGACCAAAATTAGCCGTGATGTATTTCGGTCCATTAAAGATGACAATACCAATACTAAAATAAGGCTTACGCATAGTTATATTCTTTAATTCAGTCACAGACCCGTGATATCACGGGTGTGTTCTAGTGTTATGTATTATTATCAAATACAACTTAAATTTCAATATTATGAATGAACACGAATGCGGCCACTTTCATTTCAGACGGAAACCGTCTAAAATTTAAATAAAATGCTAAAATTGTGTAGATTTCAGTAATTTAACATGACTTAATGATGCTAGTACCCGATATATGTACATTGTATTGTCAAAAACAGCCTATATTTTTGTAGCAGAAGCATTCTACTACCCAATAAAGAACTTAAAGATAACAATTTCATAATTTTGTAAAACTGCTATATTTTGGGCCAAAAAGGGGTCTTATTGAACTTGACTACTCCTTTCTCTTTTCGTTTAAATGATTATGTAAGAAATTTTCTTAGACGACTATTATTTCCTTTAAATCGTAATAATAATATGTTTTTTTCACTTTTCTACAGGGTGTGTTCTGTCTATCACTCCAACAATTGAGACACCAAACAAAAATTCTAATAGTCAGGCTATGACAAAAGAGGTCTACAGAGTATTTAAAGAAAATTATGGCCTCTTTCCAGTCTATTTCCCAAATGAACTTAGGGAAGAATGTGAACTCCAATGCACCGAATTCGATATAAATTATGAACAAGATGTTTACATGATTTTCACATGCCGTTTCGCAAGTGGCATTGAGCAAAGGAAATTTCTCACGTGTGTAAATAATGGACGTCTCACGAAGATTTTTACCAAATTCAGCGAAACCATAAGTATCGCCAGGGATATGGGTTTGGATCTGACTGAAAACCTTAAATTGTATGCAAATAGCTTAGAGAGGTGAGATTTAAAAACGATATTTTACATAAGTTATTCTAAATTTCACCCAAAGTTCCAATCATTTTTGTAACACGACCGAAAATATTCAGATGTCTCTTTGTTTTAATATTAGTCTAATTCAATATACGGGAAATCCAACATTTACATTTATTATTAGGATAAAGATTTGAGAAAATTTAATTGCTTTTCTAAGTCGTGATTTTCTTATCTTCTGATTTCCTGTAGTTTGTTTTGTTCGTATTTGTTTGTTTGTTGTATTTTTCCTTGGCGTGTCAGTTTGTTTTTCGAATTATGTTTGGATTGTCACTTTGATAATATTTACTATATTTTGCATAGAATAAAAGTTTGGAAAGTATTGTCTACTGCAAGGCATTTTTGTGAAGATTACATTTAACCGAAATTTTTTCGCTTTAACAGAAGCTAAATTCATTGATAAACTTAAAGTCGATACAAGTTGAAGGCAAAACAGTAGCATAAACTCAATGCAAGTTTGCAAGTTTATTTGTTGTTTTTTTTTGTGTGTATAAAGATAGTGATATTGTTTATTTTATTCTATAACTAAAAGAGAATATGTGGCATGATTGCTTCTCAGTCAACTCTCCACAAGAGACCAAATGACACAGAAATTAACAACAATAGGTCACCGTACGGCCTTTAACAATGAGCAAAGCCCATACCGCATAGTCAGCTATAAAAGGCCCCGAAATGACATATGTAAAACAATGTTAATAATGGTTCGTCAAATTAGCAAATGTTGCCTGCTTTCTATCCGAATTGGATTCGACCAATTCAGTTTGTAAGGAACTCCTGCTTGTAAAAAAACTACTACCATATAGAGCCATTCTAAGGAATATAATGTTTTTTAGGATAGCTTGCAAAATGTAATATTTTAAAAGATAATTGGTGTATTGTTGAAACTGATACTTTTTAGGTAAAAATTGTAGAGATGCAACATGAACTTAAAAAAGTAAATAAAAGTGCATAAACTATAAGTAAGGTACATGTATGCATAAAGTCTAACTTATATTTACGCCTAATCATACGTATGTATGTACTTATTTATTGCTAAAACGAGAAATGAATTTGTATAATCTTAAGGAAGTATAACTGAATATTCATTTGTTGTAATATTAATCTTGCCCACTACAGGCAAAAGTCTAGATCTAGTCACAATGAAAATAAGAGCAACCATCCATTGTCGAACCCGACAGCAAAAGAAGATCTGAAAAATGTATTGTCGGTAAGTGTTTAGTCAGATTTTTGTTTGTGCTACTTTCTTGTTTACTTAATGTAGCACAAAAAAGTATGGCTTGCCTACGGGAAAAGCATATTTTAAAATTACTTTTTTTTAATCCGTTAGTGAATTAGTGTGCCATTAAGTACATTACCTTAATGCTTTTTATTCATTTAAAGTCTATAAAGTTATCTTTCAAAAGATGCAAATTTGATAAATGTCATTATGAAACAATAAACCAAGCTAAGAGTTGAAGATCCCTGTTATATGTATATCACTGTCTCCTAGTTCTAAGCAAATAAGAATAAAATGATAATTTAACAAAGTTTTTTTCATGGGTGAAAAAGAAAAACATTGCTTCAAATGCCAAGGTCACAGTTCCTAAATTAGGATTTGCAATTGAACGTTAAAGAAGCTTTCAGATAATAACCCCGATACCTTATTTGGGATATCACAACACCATCTTCAAAAAACTTCCCGAAGACATGTCAATACAAACTGGGGACCCATGGTGTAGGGGAGTGTAGCTTGAGTTTGCGTTAGTCGTAGATATTTGTCATGCTATATTTTTTTATAACTGTTGTACTAGTCTATGAATTTTTGTTCTTGTACTTTCAAATTTGCAAAAGTATCATCTCCTTCAAAACATCTAAATATAATCTTATAGAATATGAATGTTGTTTAACTCTAGATATTGTATGTTTGTAATGATTGTCATGTATGTCTTGGTAACAATCCAATATTTGGATTTTACACCAATAAAATGATTTGATTTGATTTGATTTGATTTGATTTGATATACCACTGTAAACTTCCTCCTATTAAGGTACAACACCAGTGTGTTGGTTCGACCAGTGTATGACAGTATATTTTGAGAAAAAGACTGGAAGGAAAGATCTTTCAATTTGTTTGTGAACAATTGACCTTTACTAGGTTTCTGAATTTAGTCTGCAGTCCATTTTCACAGAAGCCCGACTCCGGGTGTATGATGTTTTTTCTCTTTGTTGAAGCACCGTCATTTTTATTAAGCTATATGTCTATAAAACACATGTGTTTCAGTAAACTCTCTTGCGTGCATTCACTGATATCAATATAAAGAAAGATAGATATCTTTAATATATTGTCAAGATTTATGATCAATGTACAAAATGTACTAATTGACGTGTACATTTTTTTAAATAAGAAATATAATGCGTATCAAGGTGGAAAAAGAAGAATATCATTATGATTTTAAACGTTTATGTATTGTGTATTTATATTTAATTTATAAGTAAACAAATATCTGAATAATGTAATGTATATTAAAGGATCCTATGACTCATTACAAAGAAGTATCAACAGGAATGCAGACTAGTAACCAGGCTGTGAAGAACATTGTAAAAACTGATCAGACATATGAGCATCAGGTAAGTTAACAAATTAGGCAACGTTTCGCAACATCAAGCATGTATCACCTTATATTTGTTTCATTTCTTGGTTCTTGTTTAACCACTTAACTTTTCTGAGTGTGTATTCTAAGTGTGAATTCACACTGCTATAAGACGTATCACGGAACCTGTTATTCAACATTCATGTTTTTAGTTATGATGTTGTATTTGTTACTGATTCTAATCGGATATTGTTAAATGTCTTATCGTTTGTTATTGTAATTCTCTCCTTTTAAGGATGTACACCTCTGAGGAGCGAAAAATTTCTAGAATAAAACTTTTTTCTTAACCTGATTTTTGGATTTATAAGACTGTAACAAAATAATTGGTGAATAAAAAATCATATGGTGATGCACTTCTTTTTTTGCTACGGCCCTTTAAAAATGCCCAATTTTGATGATTTTCCCATTTTTCATCGATTTTTACCTATTTTTGGCTATTATCGTGAAAAAAATCACAGTTCCACAATTAAACTTTTATT
This sequence comes from Mytilus edulis, assembly GCA_019925275.1. NCBI lineage: Eukaryota > Metazoa > Mollusca > Bivalvia > Mytilida > Mytilidae > Mytilus > Mytilus edulis. Next base: position 93,807,216 of record CM034356.1, on the reverse strand, counting down.
CATACTTTCTATAAAGATGAGGTGGACCAACCGGAATAAATTTTACTTAAAAAAAACTATAGATAGGTGTTAATATAAAAAAGTTTTATCATATTTTGACACTTTTTTGTGTAAAATTTACCATGCTGTCAATATTGTATTTTTGTCAGTTTTAAGAACAAAATGCATATTTATTATTTCAACTTTTTGGTTATAAATGATTGAAAAAATACATATCTAAAAAATTTGAATGGACCAAAATGATATTGGATATATATGATTCTTGTAAAATCATTTTTTGTATCCCTCACCCATTTTCTCAAAATTTTGGCTAAAAAATACAGACTTGATTGGTCGTACAATTTGAAAACTGGATTACTCAAAAACCATTCAATGTAAATACACATTTTTTTCACAGAGTTATGTTTGATTATAATATTTTTAAAATTCATTGATATTTTCCACTTGTATCACATGTTTTGGAAATAATTTAAGAACAGGATTTCCACGAGACTGAACGTGACTGAAAAGTCAGAAGATTACATCCTTAAGCTCACCTGGCCCGAAGGGCCAAGTGAGATTTTCTCATCACTTTTCATCCGTCGTCCGTCCTCGTTAACTTTTACAAAAATCTTCTCCTCTGAAACTACTGTGCCAAATTAAACCGACTTGGCCACAATCATCATTGTGGTATCTTGTTTAAAAAATGTGTCCGGTGACCCGGCCAACCAACCAAGATGCCCGCCATGGCTAAAAATAGAATATAGGGGTAAAATGTAGATCTTGGCTTATATCTCTGAAACAAAAGCATTAATAGCAAATCTGACATGGGGTTACTGCCCCTAAATTGGTAATTTTAAGGAAACGTTTTTTGGTTATTATCTTGAGTATTATTATAGATAAAGATAAACTTAATGTAGCACAAAAAAGTATGGCTTGCCTACGGGAAAAGCATATTTTAAAATTACTTTTTTTTAATCCGTAAGTGAATTAGTGTGCCATTAAGTACATTACCTTAATGCTTTTTATTCATTTAAAGTCTATAAAGTTATCTTTCAAAAGATGCAAATTTGATAAATGTCATTATGAAACAATAAACCAAGCTAAGAGTTGAAGATCCCTGTTATATGTATATCACTGTCTCCTAGTTCTAAGCAAATAAGAATAAAATGATAATTTAACAAAGTTTTTTTCATGGGTGAAAAAGAAAAACATTGCTTCAAATGCCAAGGTCACAGTTCCTAAATTAGGATTTGCAATTGAACGTTAAAGAAGCTTTCAGATAATAACCCCGATACCTTATTTGGGATATCACAACAGCATCTTCAAAAAACTTCCCGAAGACATGTCAATACAAACTGGGGACCCATGGTGTAGGGGAGTGTAGCTTGAGTTTGCGTTAGTCGTAGATATTTGTCATGCTATATTTTTTTATAACTGTTGTACTAGTCTATGAATTTTTGTTCTTGTACTTTCAAATTTGCAAAAGTATCATCTCCTTCAAAACATCTAAATATAATCTTATAGAATATGAATGTTGTTTAACTCTAGATATTGTATGTTTGTAATGATTGTCATGTATGTCTTGGTAACAATCCAATATTTGGATTTTACACCAATAAAATGATTTGATTTGATTTGATTTGATTTGATATACCACTGTAAACTTCCTCCTATTAAGGTACAACACCAGTGTGTTGGTTCGACCAGTGTATGACAGTATATTTTGAGAAAAAGACTGGAAGGAAAGATCTTTCAATTTGTTTGTGAACAATTGACCTTTACTAGGTTTCTGAATTTAGTCTGCAGTCCATTTTCACAGAAGCCCGACTCCGGGTGTATGATGTTTTTTCTCTTTGTTGAAGGCACCGTCATTTTTATTAAGCTATATGTCTATAAAACACATGTGTTTCAGTAAACTCTCTTGCGTGCATTCACTGATATCAATATAAAGAAAGATAGATATCTTTAATATATTGTCAAGATTTATGATCAATGTACAAAATGTACTAATTGACGTGTACATTTTTTTTAAATAAGAAATATAATGCGTATCAAGGTGGAAAAAGAAGAATATCATTATGATTTTAAACGTTTATGTATTGTGTATTTATATTTAATTTATAAGTAAACAAATATCTGAATAATGTAATGTATATTAAAGGATCCTATGACTCATTACAAAGAAGTATCAACAGGAATGCAGACTAGTAACCAGGCTGTGAAGAACATTGTAAAAACTGATCAGACATATGAGCATCAGGTAAGTTAACAAATTAGGCAACGTTTCGCAACATCAAGCATGTATCACCTTATATTTGTTTCATTTCTTGGTTCTTGTTTAACCACTTAACTTTTCTGAGTGTGTATTCTAAGTGTGAATTCACACTGCTATAAGACGTATCACGGAACCTGTTATTCAACATTCATGTTTTTAGTTATGATGTTGTATTTGTTACTGATTCTAATCGGATATTGTTAAATGTCTTATCGTTTGTTATTGTAATTCTCTCCTTTTAAGGATGTACACCTCTGAGGAGCGAAAAATTTCTAGAATAAAACTTTTTTCTTAACCTGATTTTTGGATTTATAAGACTGTAACAAAATAATTGGTGAATAAAAAATCATATGGTGATGCACTTCTTTTTTTGCTACGGCCCTTTAAAAATGCCCAATTTTGATGATTTTCCCATTTTTCATCGATTTTTACCTATTTTTGGCTATTATCGTGAAAAAAATCACAGTTCCACAATTAAACTTTTATTCATACTTTCTATAAAGATGAGGTGGACCAACCGGAATAAATTTTACTTAAAAAAGCTATAGATAGGTGTTAATATAAAAAAGTTTTATCATATTTTGACACTTTTTTGTGTAAAATTTACCATGCTGTCAATATTGTATTTTTGTCAGTTTTAAGAACAAAATGCATATTTATTATTTCAACTTTTTGGTTATAAATGATTGAAAAAATACATATCTAAAAAATTTGAATGGACCAAAATGATATTGGATATATATGATTCTTGTAAAATCATTTTTTGTATCCCTCACCCATTTTCTCAAAATTTTGGCTAAAAAATACAGACTTGATTGGTCGTACAATTTGAAAACTGGATTACTCAAAAACCATTCAATGTAAATACACATTTTTTTCACAGAGTTATGTTTGATTATAATATTTTTAAAATTCATTGATATTTTCCACTTGTATCACATGTTTTGGAAATAATTTAAGAACAGGATTTCCACGAGACTGAACGAGACTGAAAAGTCAGAAGATTACATCCTTAAGCTCACCTGGCCCGAAGGGCCAAGTGAGATTTTTCTCATCACTTTTCATCCGTCGTCCGTCCTCGTTAACTTTTACAAAAATCTTCTCCTCTGAAACTACTGTGCCAAATTAAACCGACTTGGCCACAATCATCATTGTGGTATCTTGTTTAAAAAATGTGTCCGGTGACCCGGCCAACCAACCAAGATGCCCGCCATGGCTAAAAATAGAATATAGGGGTAAAATGTAGATCTTGGCTTATATCTCTGAAACAAAAGCATTAATAGCAAATCTGACATGGGGTTACTGCCCCTAAATTGGTAGTTTTAAGGAAACGTTTTTTGGTTATTATTTTGAGTATTATTATAGATAAAGATAAACTTAATGTAGCACAAAAAAGTATGGCTTGCCTACGGGAAAAGCATATTTTAAAATTACTTTTTTTTAATCCGTAAGTGAATTAGTGTGCCATTAAGTACATTACCTTAATGCTTTTTATTCATTTAAAGTCTATAAAGTTATCTTTCAAAAGATGCAAATTTGATAAATGTCATTATGAAACAATAAACCAAGCTAAGAGTTGAAGATCCCTGTTATATGTATATCACTGTCTCCTAGTTCTAAGCAAATAAGAATAAAATGATAATTTAACAAAGTTTTTTTCATGGGTGAAAAAGAAAAACATTGCTTCAAATGCCAAGGTCACAGTTCCTAAATTAGGATTTGCAATTGAACGTTAAAGAAGCTTTCAGATAATAACCCCGATACCTTATTTGGGATATCACAACACCATCTTCAAAAAACTTCCCGAAGACATGTCAATACAAACTGGGGACCCATGGTGTAGGGGAGTGTAGCTTGAGTTTGCGTTAGTCGTAGATATTTGTCATGCTATATTTTTTTATAACTGTTGTACTAGTCTATGAATTTTTGTTCTTGTACTTCCAAATTTGCGAAAGTATCATCTCCTTCAAAACATCTAAATATAATCTTATAGAATAAGAATGTTGTTTAACTCTAGATATTGTATGTTTGTAATGATTGTCATGTATGTCTTGGTAACAATCCAATATTTGGATTTTACACCAATAAAATGATTTGATTTGATTTGATTTGATTTGATTTGATTTGATTTGATATACCACTGTAAACTTCCTCCTATTAAGGTACAACACCAGTGTGTTGGTTCGACCAGTGTATGACAGTATATTTTGAGAAAAAGACTGGAAGGAAAGATCTTTCAATTTGTTTGTGAACAATTGACCTTTACTAGGTTTCTGAATTTAGTCTGCAGTCCATTTTCACAGAAGCCCGACTCCGGGTGTATGATGTTTTTTCTCTTTGTTGAAGGCACCGTCATTTTTATTAAGCTATATGTCTATAAAACACATGTGTTTCAGTAAACTCTCTTGCGTGCATTCACTGATATCAATATAAAGAAAGATAGATATCTTTAATATATTGTCAAGATTTATGATCAATGTACAAAATGTACTAATTGACGTGTACATTTTTTTTAAATAAGAAATATAATGCGTATCAAGGTGGAAAAAGAAGAATATCATTATGATTTTAAACGTTTATGTATTGTGTATTTATATTTAATTTATAAGTAAACAAATATCTGAATAATGTAATGTATATTAAAGGATCCTATGACTCATTACAAAGAAGTATCAACAGGAATGCAGACTAGTAACCAGGCTGTGAAGAACATTGTAAAAACTGATCAGACATATGAGCATCAGGTAAGTTAACAAATTAGGCAACGTTTCGCAACATCAAGCATGTATCACCTTATATTTGTTTCATTTCTTGGTTCTTGTTTAACCACTTAACTTTTCTGAGTGTGTATTCTAAGTGTGAATTCACACTGCTATAAGACGTATCACGGAACCTGTTATTCAACATTCATGTTTTTAGTTATGATGTTGTATTTGTTACTGATTCTAATCGGATATTGTTAAATGTCTTATCGTTTGTTATTGTAATTCTCTCCTTTTAAGGATGTACACCTCTGAGGAGCGAAAAATTTCTAGAATAAAACTTTTTTCTTAACCTGATTTTTGGATTTATAAGACTGTAACAAAATAATTGGTGAATAAAAAATCATATGGTGATGCACTTCTTTTTTTGCTACGGCCCTTTAAAAATGCCCAATTTTGATGATTTTCCCATTTTTCATCGATTTTTACCTACTTTTGGCTATTATCGTGAAAAAAATCACAGTTCCACAATTAAACTTTTATTCATACTTTCTATAAAGATGAGGTGGACCAACCGGAATAAATTTTACTTAAAAAAGCTATAGATAGGTGTTATATAAAAAAGTTTTATCATATTTTGACACTTTTTTGTGTAAAATTTACCATGCTGTCAATATTGTATTTTTGTCAGTTTTAAGAACAAAATGCATATTTATTATTTCAACTTTTTGGTTATAAATGATTGAAAAAATACATATCTAAAAAATTTGAATGGACCAAAATGATATTGGATATATATGATTCTTGTAAAATCATTTTTTGTATCCCTCACCCATTTTCTCAAAATTTTGGCTAAAAAATACAGACTTGATTGGTCGTACAATTTGAAAACTGGATTACTCAAAAACCATTCAATGTAAATACACATTTTTTTCACAGAGTTATGTTTGATTATAATATTTTTAAAATTCATTGATATTTTCCACTTGTATCACATGTTTTGGAAATAATTTAAGAACAGGATTTCCACGAGACTGAACGAGACTGAAAAGTCAGAAGATTACATCCTTAAGCTCACCTGGCCCGAAGGGCCAAGTGAGATTTTCTCATCACTTTTCATCCGTCGTCCGTCCTCGTTAACTTTTACAAAAATCTTCTCCTCTGAAACTACTGTGCCAAATTAAACCGACTTGGCCACAATCATCATTGTGGTATCTTGTTTAAAAAATGTGTCCGGTGACCCGGCCAACCAACCAAGATGCCCGCCATGGCTAAATATAGAATATAGGGGTAAAATGTAGATCTTGGCTTATATCTCTGAAACAAAAGCATTAATAGCAAATCTGACATGGGGTTACTGCCCCTAAATTGGTAATTTTAAGGAAACGTTTTTTGGTTATTATCTTGAGTATTATTATAGATAAAGATAAACTGTAAACTACAATAATGTCCAGCAAAGTAAGATCTACAAATAAGTCAAACATGACCAAAATGGTCAGTTGACCCCTAAAGGAGTAATTGCCCTTTATAGTTTGTTTTTTTTGTATATTTTTGTAATCTTTTACAAAAATCCTCTCCTCTGATGCTACTTAGACACATTTTACCAAACTTGTCCACACTTATCATTAGGTTAAAATGATAAGCTCGAAGTCTAAGTGGATACAACTATTTACATCTTCATAAAATATAATCTTTACAGAGTTTGCATATTTCGGAACCATTTAAAATCTAATAAAGATTTTAATGATTTTTTTATTCCTGGAAAAATGTGTCAAAACTCAGACATCCTTGTCATTTTGGGGAAATCATTTCGCCATCTATATAGAATAATGACCACATTGAAATTGATTATGTCAGTGTATACTATAAAATATAGGGCTCGCACACCATTAGGTTATGGACTATCAAAGACCTGTTAGGTGAACATTAAAATGCATTAATCTATGACCCTTTTGATAAAATGTATGACGTAAAACCCACACTCTGAAAACAACACTGAAAGAGAGAGAATTAGTTATGGTTTACCAGTTAGAAATTCATATCACGTATATCAAATACATAAGGGGGAATAACTCTTATATTGAGTCTCCGGATAGCTTCGGTCCAATGGTCATCCTAATCCTGAAGATGTTATGAGCAATTTGGTTAAAATAAGTATACGTAGTGGACACAAGAAAAACAGTGTTGGGGGGGGGGGGGGGATAACTCTTACAACGTAAAGTGTCAATTGAGCAGTGTTAGTTTCAAAAACTTATAAACTGTACTGTTTCATAATCCAACTTATAAGCGACATCCTATAAAAACAAAACAAAAATAGGCAGAAAAAAAAATTAAAAACCAATTTTTCAGAGAACGATTGAAGGTCTTTCAAGATGTAAAGATCTATTTTGAAATGAAAAAAATTAATAATTGGGCCGGTTAAAATGTCATTTCCAGCTTCAAATGATAGCTTATTGTACGCTGATTCCGAAAATATATATGGTTTCTATACACATAAAAATAATTTATAAGGAAGATTTTTGCTACTTCCGGTTTTGAAAATGATACTTACGGTATTATTTGATAGTTCACATGACACTGATTTCCAAAACTATATGGTTCTATAAAGTTTTACATTAAATATTTACATAAAATATAACTTCCGGTTTACACAAAATCACTTCCGGTTGGCTTACCAGCGTCAATTGATCATGCGAAAATTCCCATGACTTTATCACGTATACATATGAGGTAAAAGCAATTTTAAGGTCAAAATATAGAATGTCAAATTTACCAATGTCCTTGAGCTAAGTTTCAAGGTCACAAACCAAGTACTTCAAATAAAAAAAAAATTGGTTGAAGATGTGTGTAGACAATAATTTGGAGTTTTCGCCCCTCTTATATTTAGAATTATGCGTATAGTGATATAACTCATTAATCATACATATCAAAGACCTAGGGTCTTCTTTATTCGAGGACCTTGGTTTATGACTTTGCAATTGAAGTCAAGGTCATAGGTTAATTGTGCGTTCAAAATTATTACATTTGCTTCATATTCATATTTATACATCATAAAAGCCATAGGACTCTGTGCTTTAAGTAGTAATCCATATGACTCGAAACCATATACTTTTGGCATCAGCTAAGAATTACTGATCCGTTGACACTGTTAATGACACTTTAAACCAAATTTTTATATTTTCAAATAAAGATAAATCCTTAGAAGTGGAAAGACCCTCAGTTTTTCTCTGAAGAATTGTTTTTTTTTTTGGTCTTTTTTTATTTTACATTTACAGCAACCGATATTCCTTCGAACCATGGTATTAACATTTTTACAGTCTACATCTTTTCTAACATGAAGGAAATATCAATATTAAAAAGCATAACAGCTTGTTGTGTTTCTCTCTCTTTCATTTTTGATTCCAATGGCTTACCCTTTCAATCAAAATATTTGTGTTACGACTTATAGCAACTAACAATTTAGTAAAAATAATTTGTCGACATCTTGTATAATTTAAATATAAAAGTAAAAATAAGCCAAAATCAAAATTTAGTATATGATCTTTACCTTTGAACTTGACCTAATTTTCTATTTTTTTCGGACCAAGGACCTTAAATCAAAAGACCATACTAGGTCTTCATCACTTATGGTTTACCAGTTAGAAATGCATACCACTTATATCAAATGCATAAGGGCTAATAACTCTCATATAGGGTCGTTGAAAACCAAACGAAACATCCTGAAGATATAACGAGCTATTTGGTAAAATACATTGGTTTTCTAATATTTTACGTTTTCGAAGGAGAAATTGACACAAGAAAAACAGTGTATAGGGAGATTACTCTTACAAGAAAAGTGTTCGCTTAAATAGAGTCAGTTTCAGAAGCGCATTAACTGTTCAATATCATATACCAAATATCAAAGCAACATCTTGTAAAGTTTAAAAACCAATTGTTCAGAAGGTCTTTCCACCTGAAGCGATATAATTTGATTTGAAAATGCAAAAAAATCCGTTGTCACTTTTTCGTACTATTAACAACAAAATTATTTTGTAAAAAATATTTTCTTTCTCTATATAAACTGTTTTCCTAACACCAAATTGTTTTCATTTATTGTGTATATCATTGTAAATGGCGGATTTTTGTTCAAGGTTGTCGGGTTTTTTTTAAATTGTTTAACATCTCATAGCGGTATACTACTGTTGCCTTATTTATTGAGCTCTTATTTTATTATACTCTAGGCAATTAAGTTGCGGAGGGTATGTTTTTGACCTTTTCGTCCGCCCGTCTTTCTATGTCCGTCCGTCTGTCTATGTTCGTCCATCAGTCCGTTAGTCCAGTTTTGTCATCGCAACTCCTCTGAAACCGCACATTAAAATTTCAGGAAACTTTGTAGATAATAAGGACATACTATGTAAAAGTGCATATCTACAGGAAATTACCATTCAATTTTTTTCTTAGAGTTTTGCTCCTTTGAACTTAGAATTTTGGCCTAATTATATTACTGCAACAGTTTGTCATCGCAACTTTTCTGAAACCACACAAAAAATCAAAAAAAAAAAATCATGAAACTTTGTTTTTAATTAGGACATATAATATGTTAATGTTCATGTCCACAAAGAAAATTTTATTAGTTGACTTTTTATGCCCCAACCTACCTAAAGGGGCATTATGTTTTCTTGTCTGTGCGTCCATCTGTTCGTTCGTCCGTCCGTCTCGCTTCAGGTTAAAGGTTTTGGTCAAGGTAGTTTTTGATGAAGTTGAAGTCCTATCAACTTGAAACTTAGTACACATGTTCCTCATGATATGATCTTTCTAATTATATTGCCAAATTAAAGTTTTGACCCCAATTTCGTGGTCCACTGACCATAGAAAATGATTTTGCGAAGTTCAGGTTAAAGTTTTGGTTAAAGTTTTTGGTCAAGGTAGTTTTTGTTGAAGTTGAAGTCACATCAACTTGAAACTTAGTATACATGTTCCATATCATATGATATTTCTAATTTTGATTCCAAATTAAAGTTTTGACCCCAATTTCACGGTCCGCTGAACATGGAAAATGATAGTGCGAGTAGGGAATCATTTACTATGGACACATTCTTGTTTAGAGTTGTGAGTCTTTCAACTTAGGAATTTTTCCAGTGACAATGTTTGGGGTTGGGGTACGTGATCGTGCTCACAAAGGTTTTTAATTGAAATGGTATTTACATTGTATCATATATCAAAGTTCACTTGTGTTAATATGTCTTTTGATCTTTCTATGATATGATGTTACACTATTGTTTCAGGTGAAGGTTGGTGAAGGTTGGAACCTATTAAAACGTTTAAACCCGCTGCAATTGTTTGCACCTGTCTTAGTTATCGTTTGTTGATGCAATTCATAAGTGTTTCCCGTTTTATTGTTTTTTAAATGGATTAAACCGTTGTTTTTTTCCGTTCAAATGGTTTTACACAAGTATTTTTGGGGTTCTTTATATCCTGATGTTCGGTGTGAGTCAATGCTCCGTGTTGAAGACCATACTTTGACCTATAATGGTTAACTTTTATAAATTGTGACTTGGATGGAGAGGCACTCATACCACATCTTCTTATTTCTATATAAACATTAAAATCTTGTAAACGTCTCAAATAACGACGTTTTAAAAAATTTAATGATAAAACAATTTTAATCTCATTGAAAATATGTTTATAATTCTGATCCTGTGTTAAGTGTACAATTGTGTGGAATATTTCAGAAACAGAAGAAGACTATTCGTGTGTATGTTCAGACGGATCCTAAAAGTGTCATTAGTGTCCGGCTTTGTCAAAAAACAAACACTTTGCACATGAAGAACTTGCGTCACACTCATTTTTGGGAAACATACATATTTCAATCGAACATAGAAGGGCGTTTTAATTTTTCGATTGAAGTGGATTATTACCAAGGATATTTAGCAATCTTAAGGTCCAAACAAAAAACCTGTTCACCTGTTTTATCCGAATATGGTCATCTCAATTATGTGTTTATTGTTTTGCCAATGGTAGGCATTGTTCCACTTTATAGTGACGCTTTGTGTGAAATGTTAAGATATATTGTAAGCACTGTTTCGCGTGCTGATACAAGAGAAGGAATAATGCAACTAGATTCAATGATGTTAGAAACTGCATTGTCTCCGTTTGTTGCGCTTCGCATTACACGGACCGATTTAAGGCTGTATGATACAAAATTTGTGCTGAAAGATATG
>CM034356.1:93734739-93796034 GCA_019925275.1 Mytilus edulis | reverse complement strand
TCATAATGAAAGTTATAAAAGGGTAAAATATTCTTATTCTCTTTATTCTATTTTGTAAAAAAATAAATAAGACGACGACGGACGACAGACGCGAAGTGAATATTAAACTCACTCGGCCCTTTTAAGTAGGTGAGCAAAAATTATTAAAGATCATTAAAGCTGTAATAAGTTGACCGATAAACCCTCAATGAGCCCCATGATTAAAATTGATCAGGTATTTTGTAACTAGGTTGCTAGTATTAATTACAATCATGTTTTCATTATTACTTCTTATATTTGAAAATCATAATGAAATCAAAGTTAAGCATTACTGACCTGAAGACTTATTCAAATCGAAAGTTTGGTCCCACTGATGTATACATATTACCCCCGATACACTATACCAAGTTGGTTTTCTGAAAATGCTTGAGACACATGTTACATGACGACCTACTTTAAAAATCACATGATAATAGGATAGTTGTGACTTCAGAGCTGTGTGTGCATTTTACAAGTAGTCGGTATTCATCATGGCATCTAGTTCACCTGGGAAAGATGGTGGTGATACACAACATGGTAAATTTTGTTACATTATATTTTGTTACATTATCTTGTTTATCTTGTTTGTTGCGTATATTTATTAGGCATGTACTAAAAGGTGGAGTGGAGTGGAGTGGAGTATTGGAGTGGAGTGGAGTGGTGGAGCGTTGGAGTGGAGTCATGGAGTGAAATTTACTTAACATATCCAAAAATTTATATCAATTTATAAGATATTTTTGTATACATGTGTAGCTTTAAAAATCATAGAATAAATGTATCCACAGCATCCAACTGCATTCATTTTCATTATACCAATATGATTCACATTGGATGTGTCATGGGCATTTTGTAAGGTTACATCTCCAAACAATATTAAAAAAAATTAACATTAATGTTAAATAATAGATTTCTTTAATTTAGGAGGGGGTCTTTCAGCAATTTTACCTTAGTTAACAACAGTCTGGTGTAAATAATTTTTTAAAATACTAGACACTGAATTTCAAAGACATGATTTAACTAAACAACCATTCCGTCTTACTTTCATCACTGGAATAATAAGAAAATGTTACGGCTGTGGATGATCATTTTCAGATAACCATACAAATGTTCCAAATGATCTTGTGTTAAAAAAATATGATCATAGAATGTATTTAAGTCCAAGATCTAAAATCTTGATACAATCTGTTTCTCTACAAAACACATATTTTCATTTAAATGATGACAAGAAAAAAGGATACTCAGTTTGAATTCAAAGATGTCTTTATAATTCATAATGAAATGAAGCAAAGTTTATCAGATGAGCATTTGCGTTTACTAGAATCACTCGGAATTCAACATTAAATGTTCAGCACAATGGATAAAGTCTTCATTTACAATAAAATTTGTTGAAAATGTTTTCATTATATACTTATATCTGTCTTGTTTTCATAATATGTAGAACATATAATGTGTGGTTTTTACTGATTAAACATCAGTTATTTTATCAAATGAATCAAAAACAACATCATTTCTCATTTATTAAAGTTATTTAGTTTCTGAGGTTATAGTAATGACAGTTTTATGGGTTCTATGGACAGGCGATGATGGCTAGATGGGCACAGGACGTTTGCACTTTTTTACCTATAAAACGATAGGACATTTGCGCTTCAAACACTATGGACATTTGCGCTTTAAGTTTTGATTCACCTGTATTAAAGTCATAAGAAACCTCAAATCCAAAAAAATAATGCATATGTGTTTTTATAACTCAATGGATAGTTTTCATTATACACTATTTTAATTCCCCCGACATATTTTCCGTATGCAAAGTGACCTCAGTGACCCATCTCGTAAAAATCCGGTGATCACAATACGCATGGATGTCCTTAAAATAAATTTTTATCTGAATTTACATGTTAAACACGTACTCCATTTCCATGCTTTTTTGTTGATTTTTTGTCGGTTGTTGACAAACAGGTGACAATCGTTAAACTTCGGCTCCAAAACACGAACTTTAATTACCATATTTTCACAACAACACTGACCGATTGTAAAAAAAATGACGATTATACGAAATTTACACGAAAAAAAATGATAAATTCGTGAACAGAAGACTAAGTTTATGATGTGTGTATGCATTGGTTCAAGAATTGGAAGAACATTATTTTTCACCGGTCACTCGTTTCTTATGACTTTAAATTGGCCAGACATTTGCGTTTTTTACCTATATTCGTCTTCCTATAACTTTAATGAGACATTATTATTACATTACGTAAATAAAATCAACTTATATTTGTCATTTTAGTTAGTTCACATTAACACAGTCTTAGACATGGAGTTTAAAATTATAGAGACTATTAAAGAAAAAAAAATGTATATGTCATGATAGATATTTTCTATCGTTTTGATCAAACCCATCAAAAGTGAAGACCTTTCATGTAGATGTACCGTGAAATTTTGTAATGCTAGAATTAAAACGGATAATGGGGCTACTAATATTTTGAGTCAGAAAAAATAAAAATAGTCATTCTCAATGTGATGACAAAGAAATTGAGCGCCAGCAGTATGAGTAGATGTTCTCATTCTCTTTGAAGATTATCCCGAACAATCCTCAAAATCCGAAAATTTTCTTCAAGTCAATGATAGATATAACGTAATAATCATTTGTGCACTCCTTAAAATGATTTTTTAACTTTTAGCCATAAAGAAAAATATGACTTTAATTCTGCCAGGTCAAAACTACCGGTCCAAAGACCTAATAAAAGAGGAGGGAAGTCATAAAAACCAAATATTTCAAAAGCGCAAATGTCCTATGTAAAAAGCACAAATGTCTTTTTTTTAAAAGCGCAAATGTCCTATGTTTTGAAGCGCAAGTGTCCAAATAGAAAAGCGCAAACGTCCCGCGCCGGGCTAGATACATTTTCCTTATCTATTTTTAATTGGAAGAAACACACTATTGTAAATAGTACAGTCATTAAATTAACATGTAAGATAAAATCAAAGTGAAAATGTTTATTGGCAATTTAATTTTATTATATCAGTAGTCAATTGATAACTAAAATATCAATATATTTATTTTTATCACAAGATGATTGTTTAGCCTCTGTTAGATTCTAACATATTTTGCCAGGTAAAGACATACATTTTTTAACTAGGGACTAAGCCTACAACATTTGAAAATTAACTTAAGCGCTATGTATATTTAGGTCTTTCCACCTTTCTTGTGGAAAGACCTATTGAATTCGTTCTGATTATTTTTTTTTTCTTCCGCCTAATTTTTTTCTTGTGGTGTAAAAATGTTTCAAAAGATGTCGCTTAGTTTTTTTGTATATGATATTATTCAGTCTATACGCTTTTGAAACTGACCCTGTTTAACCGAACACTTTTCTTTGTAAGAGTTATCTCCCCAAACACTGTTTTTCTTGTTATCAGATCTCCTCCGCAACCGTAAAAGAAAGCGACAAATTTGTTTTTCCAAATTGCTCGTTATATCCTCAGGATGTTACTTTTTAGTTTCACCGAAGGTTTACGAAGACTCCATATGAGAGTTATTTCCCCTTTTGTAATGAAATAAATGAAATAAATTTGTTACTGGAAAACCATTAGTGATAGAGGCCTAGGGTCTTTCGATTTGAGGTCATTGGTCCAAAAAAATTTAAATGAGGTCAAGGTCAAAGGTCAAGGTCATGTTCAAAAATATGATTTTGGCTTGTTATCTCTTCTTTTCAGAAATCCTATAAGATATCGACAAAATATTTTCACAAAATGTGTGTTACGACATGGCGTAACACGTAAATTTTAGTTAAAAGGGTACGTAAACATTTGATGCGACTTTTCCCCCTTTTATATCTTATATTAGTTGTATGGTAATATAACTCATTATCATTATAAAGTAAAGGCTTAGGGTCTTTTGATTTAAGATCCTTGGTCCAAAAAAATTAAAATGAGGTCAAGGTCAAAGATCAAGGTCATGTTCAAAAATATGATTTTGGCTTGTTATCTCTTCTTTTCAGAAATCCTGTAAGATATCGACAAAATATTTTCACAAAATGTGTGTTACGACATGGCGTAACACGTAAATTTTAGTTAAAAGGGTACTTAAACATTTGATGCGACTTTTCCCCCTTTTATATCTTATATTAGTTGTATGGTAATATAACTCATTATCATTATAAAGTAAAGGCTTAGGGTCTTTTGATTTAAGATCCTTGGTCCAAAAAAATTAAAATGAGGTCAAGGTCAAAGATCAAGGTCATGTTCAAAAATATGATTTTGGCTTGTTATCTCTTCTTTTCAGAAATCCTGTAAGATATCGACAAAATATTTTCACAAAATGTGTGTTACGACATGGCGTAACACGTAAATTTTAGTTAAAAGGGTACTTAAACATTTGATGCGACTTTTCCCCCTTTTATATCTTATATTAGTTGTATGGTAATATAACTCATTATCATTATAAAGTAAAGGCTTAGGGTCTTTTGATTTAAGATCCTTGGTCCAAAAAAACGAAAATTAGGTCAAGGTCAAAGGTCAAGGTCAAATTCTAAATTTTATATTTTGGCTTATTTTCACTCTTTTTCATTAACCTTATAAGATTTCAACAAATTATTTTTACTAAATTGTTAGTTGCGACATGTCGTAACTTATAAATTTTGATTGGAAGGGTGCGAAGAGAATAAATGGGATTTTTGCCCCTGTTATATTTAGAATTATGCGTAAAGTGATATTACTCATGAACCATACATAATACAGACATAGGGTGTTTTAATTTGGGATCCTTGGTTTATGACCTTGAAATTGAGGTCAAAGTCATAGGTTAATTGGATGTTCTAGATTTTGACCTTTGCTTGAAATTCATATTTATATATCATTTAGCCATAGGAACTGACATTTTCAACTGAATTTTAATATTTTCATATCAAAATAGATCCTTATTGGTGGAAAGACCTTCAATTGTTCTTTAATTTAATAAATTTTTGGTGAGCTCGTCCAAAATTAATTTTAACTGCATAGGTTACTGGGACTTTGCTTCCCCTTCTTATTAGAAATACACTATAATTTAGGATAGTAAAATAAATTACACAATTGACAACATTATCCCCCCTCCATCTAAGCTGTCATAAAATGCTACCCCAAACATTGTCCAACTTTGATAAATTATCAAATATGTCAAATGAAATAATACAAAATCATTGTGTGCTGCAATTTAAATGTTTTTTATAAATGATTTTTAAATTGATATTGACTTTTGGATATGTTAAGTTAATTTCACTCCATGACTCCACTCCAACACTCCACCACTCCACTCCACTCCACTCCACCTTTTAGTACATGCCTATTTATTATGTATGTAATCAATAATATGAAATACGAAATACAAAATATTTTATTGAAGAAAGCTCAATTATGAACATAATCATTAATAGCATAGATACAACAAAGAATAACATTTAAACAATTTAAGTTAACTAAAATTAATACTACTCAAGTATAATATGTTACTTAAAAATGTCCCTTGGAGGCCTTGATTGTAATTATTTATAGATCTTTAAAGATACTTTATAAAAATCTTGGTTAAGGTTAATAAAAAGACAAACCATGTAAGGCGTTTTCGGGAAAACAATATGGTACACGTGTAAATACGCCAGACGCGCGTTTCGTCTACAAATACTCGTCAGTGACACAGGGACTCGGTTAGCAGATTAAAATTTTGTAAATCAATGTTTTTAATTTATTTTTTATTATTTCCTGTCTATTTGCACTACTATATCAACGTATTTAACGTTGCCATCACTATTTCTTTTGTTTTCTGGCCATGTGCAGTTTACTATCCATATCCATATATTGAAAAAACCTAAAGGGATCTAAGTCGCCATCTTGAATTGCCTTCCCTACTTTAGATAAAAAATAATTAAAAATATTAATAAATTACTCTATACCTTACAATAGCCTTCATTTTCTTCCGAAATTATTCTTCTATCACATGCATATTTTGATTTGTGGATTAACAGAACCCTTACGCAGTTTCAGTTGCATTCGTGTCAGAATATTCAAATTTCCCGGCGAAAGCAACGTATCATTCGGAAACTTCCAGGTTGATGCGTTTACTACAACGATAAATCCTTATAAACAGACGAGTGCTGTCCCCTAACTTCATACCTACGCCACACCAAGATATCCTTCATATAAATTAAATATCAAACAAAAAAGTCTTTGAACAGTTAGTGCATGTATTGTTTCAATATCAGATTATCCTCCTATGATTGTCCCAAACTATCGGGTTGTATTTCTGAGATCTTCTGACATCGTCCTGATATTTTTCAAATCATGGATTTATGCAGTACAACACTTATATAATCAGAGGAGTATGTATGTATATGGAAAAGGGGCCTACTGATTGAACTTCATACATGCATGTATGATAAGTTAATATACTTTTTCAAAGTATTACTCCAAGTTGACCTACCAACCGGCCCTCCCCCTTTTTTTATGTCCTGGTACTGTTAGTAAACCTTATAAATCCCATTGAACGTGTCAATATTTTAAGTAACTTCTTCATTTTATCAGAGACATATAATTATGTGTCTCTGATTTTATTGATGTGTCTACGAAAAAGTCAATGATTTATGTTACCCCGTTTGAAGAAAGGTTCCATTCGTTAACATGGTTAATAATTTTGCGCTCGATACTGTATGTAATAATAAATCAGGGGACAGCACTCGTCTGTTTATAAGGATTTATCGTTGTAGTAAACGCATCAACCTGGAAGTTTCCGAATGATACGTTGCTTTCGCCGGGAAATTTGAATATTCTGACACGAATGCAACTGAAACTGTGTAAGGGTTCTGTTAATCTACAAATCAAAATATGCATCTGATAGAAGAATAATTTCGGAAGAAAATGGAGGCTATTGTAAGGTATATAGTAATTTATTAATATTTTTAATTATTTTTTATCTAAAGTAGGAAAGGCAATTCAAGATGGCGACTTAGATCCCTTTAGGTTTTTTCAGTATATGGATATGGATAGTAACTTGCACATTGCCAGAAAACAAAGAAATAGTGATGGCAACGTTAAATACGTTAATATAGTAGTGCAAATAGACAGGAAATAATAAAAAATAAATTAAAAACATTGATTTACAAAATTTTAATCTGCTAACCGAGTCCCTGTGGTCAGTGACGCTCGAATAAAAAAAAGTTAAAAAGGCCAAATAAAGTCATAGGTGCTTGAGGACAGGATCCTGTTATGAGCCCCCCCCCCCCCCCCTTTCCATAGTCCCTCCCCCTTATTATCATAAATCTGAGATTTTTTTAATATATATCACTTATTTGTACCATATATATACTAATATACCATATTTTTACTTTAAATATGCATGTTTACTATCAACGTGAATCTCGCTCTATACTCGAGATTCACGTTGATAGTAAACATGCATATTTAAAGTAAAAATATGGTATATTAGTATACATATTGGTACAAATAAGTGATATATATTTAAAAATCTCAGATTTATGATAATAAGGTGGAGGGACTATGGGGGGCTCATAACAGGATCCTGTCCTCAAGCACCTATGAATAAAGTACGAAGTTAAAAAGCATTGAGGACCAAAATTCATAAAAGTTTTGCCAAATCCAGCTAAGGTATTCTATGCCTGAGGTAGAAAAGCCTTAGTATTTTAAAAATTCTAAATTTTGTAAACAGTTAATTTATAAATAAAATTCGTAAGGGTTCCGCGGAACCCAGTGTCTCGCCTACTTTTGATGTTAATCGCAGACTCAACAAAAATGAGGAAAACATCAATAAAAAAATTCCTCTCGATACTGTCTTTTGATTGAAAGAAGCTTCCAAGTTTGGTAAAAATCCAGGATAGTTTATGAATCTTATAAATGTTTTATAAACTTTAACTGCAGACTGTAGGTGTAACACCACTAATTCGGGCCCGGCCAGAAAGCACATACCAGAAAGTAGTACATATTTAACGCAAAATAGTTCCTACGCATGAGTGTCACTTTCAAAATATGTAAGATATTTAGGTATTTTTGGCATCAAATGAAAGCTGAAGGACTGGTGATCATTGTAGAACACTTTTGGACTTTTAATTTTAAATATTTAAAAAACTGCAGCAAATTTTAAAACGAGGGTACATTTGGTCTGTTTGTCAGATCTGAAGTACCTGTTTTGGTACATCCGAAGTTCAGGGAACCAGTTCTTTCTTATATGCCATGTAAGGTATGTTGATTTTTTCAGTAGAAGACACCATAAAGTGTTGCTTTGACATGAAATGATTGCCACTTTATTTGAACTTAAAATGAAAGAGGTGTGCCTGGTTGAAATGGAGGAATTTAACATAGAAAGTAATGGGACCATGAATTAGTGGTGTACTTCCTGTATGTAATGTTAACTAGAAGAAAAACTATAAGTCAATTTATAAGTAAAATACAGAAAAAGGGGATTTTTTTTTTACAAAATTTACTTCTGAATAATATCTTATGATCAGAAACAAGCTTTTGTCAAAGTTTGGTAGAAATCCAGGATAGTTTAGGAACATTATAAAAAATTTAAAAACTTAAACCACAGAGTGAATGTTTTGTTTCTGGAAAAATACTAAGTCCATTTATAAGTAAAATACGGAAAAGTGGAAATTTATTTAATTTACAAAATTTTCTTCTTGATACTATCTTATGATCATAACAAGCTTCTGTCCAAGTTTGGTACAAATCATGGATAGTTTATGAAAGTTATTAAAATTTTAAAAACTTTAACCACAGAGTGAATGTAATGTTTCCTCGCAGAAAAACTAAGTCCATTTATAAGTAAAATACGGAAAAAATGGAATTTTATTTTTACAAAATTTACTTCTGGATACTTTCTTATCATCCTAAACAAGGTTCTGTCCAAGTTTGGTAGACATCCAGTATAGTTTAAGAAAGTTATTAAAATTTCAAAAACTTTAACCACAGTGTGAATATTTGTGGACGCCGCCGACGACGCCGACGACGACGGAATGTAGTCTCGCTTTTTCGACTAAAGAAGGCTCGACAATAACCACATATCAATGATAATTCATGTCCGCACAAAAAGTGTTGACTACTGGGCTGGTGATACCCTCGGGGAAATAAATCTCTACCAGCAGTGACATCAGCTTATTCTCATTTCGCCTTAGCTGTCAAAATAATTATATAAAATTAATCCCAGTTTGCCTTAGTACAAATTTTCAGGTACATACGAATTAACTAAGGCGAAATGGGAGCTTCTGTTAACGTTGTAATTAAGTTATGTTTTGTTTGTATTGCAATTAGTTATTATTTGTTATTTTGATGTCAAATTCTACCATGAAATATTATTTATGTTTGGTGTCCCACTTTTTAAATATCTCTTTTTTATAGCTGCTCTTCTTTTTCTGATTTTTTTTTTACACATGTGTTATATTTTGTAAATACAGTCTTATTAGATATGACACATTGTATATCGATATTTCATATTTCAATGAATAAAGAAAGGACAAATATCATACTATCATAACAAATACATTTGTATTTCATATCTAAATCAGCACTGAATTCAAAACCCAATTTTAAATTTGCATACTTATATAGAAAACGTACATGTTATATTTTTTAACCGGATTTTTGTGACAAAAATGTCGGTTATTGATTTGGGGATGTACGTCGGGCGGTCGGTCGGGCGGCGGGCGGCGGGCGGCAACTAAATGTTGTCCGTGCATTTACTCGTGAATCGTTCATCTAAAGCTTTCAAAATTTTAATATGTTGTTACTGACAACAAAATGAAGGTCAAGTTCAAGAATGACTATTTTGACTTCTACCGTTCAGGAGTTATGGTTCGCCTTAGCTGTGAATTCCAGGTAAAAAAGGTAAAAGATATACTAAGGCCAGATGGGAATTAAACTAAGGCGAAATGTGAATTTAGATAAAAATATTAAATAAACAAATTAAACCTCTGCGTTTTTATAGCAATTATAACAACATTGAATTATGGATTTTTTTTCTCTTTAATTATTATTTAATAAAATAATAAAATAATAAAATAATAATCTATTTTATTATTGTGTCACATATTGATTGACATACATATCATACAACAATATTAAAACATACATAGAACAATCAATACCCAGCCATATCATTTGGCTTATGAGACACATTGCACAAAATATATATACATGTTCTTAAAAATCCAACGATACAATGAAATACTGTATTTTTAAAACTAATAACTATGATTTTAGAGTATTTTCAACATGATGAATAAAACTTAAGTAAAAATATTTAAAAATGTTTCGTAAAAAATATTTACTTTACATACATCTAAAACTTCACACATACATACATCTAAACCTTCACACATATATGTGAAAATATTTACATTAAGATATTGCGGGGGAAAAAATCAACTGATATGCATAATTTAAATAAACTCATTGAATTAAAATAAGTGTCCACTGTTAAAAATTTAAGTAAAAAATTTATGTCGCATGAAAATAGTTAAAAATTATGTAAATAATTTACGTCGCATAAAAAACTTGTGAATACTTTTACATAAAAATGGCTGAATCTCGGAGCAATTCATGATTTGTATAAATTTTAAATCGTCATTCAAATTTTCAAAACTATTAATATGTTGTGAACATTCTGAGTAAAGGTCAAATCTTAAGTCATTATATAGACAACAGTTCAATAAAAAATGTTTCTCAGTTTCAACACTTTTGTCAGAGCAATAAACACATAAACGGTCTTCAACAGGTATTGGCGGCTTGGTGTATCTTCCAGTCTCGATGGCTAACGGAAGCGAGCCTGCACGAAACAGGGCCATTACACGTCGGTACGACCGTGGAATAATTTTTGACACATACGGTTCCACGGAACAGTTGCTTTTGTATTGCCTATATGTTCTAAGTTTATTTCCATTGTCTTTTCCGCGATCGTTAAAGAGTTCTCTCTGCCATTCTGTATTATTTAAGATGTTAACTTGTTCAGTGACTTTTTTCATGACTACTTTTGTACTTAATGATACATCACTAACAATGTTTCTAATTTCCAATAAGTTCACCATCTTGTTCACCTCCGTATTCCAGCCTTTTCGTCGACGTGATATCCAAATCCAAATATTATATACAGTTCTACTTTGATCCATTCGTGTTAGTTTACACAGAAGCCGAACGCATGAAACAATAAAAGTGACAATGTTGTGACAATTTATATGATTTTAACAGAAAAGAAAAATCCACAACACAATAAAACATGAGTCAGTAGGAAAGTTGCTTCTTTTATGCTTAATTTAATATAAGTTTCAATTGTATAAATTTAATGCAACCTGAAAGTTCTTTTAAATAATCAGTCAATTTAAAATCCTTTACATTGTGCAACACGAAGAGTTTAAAAAAGAAAGAAAAAAATGTATTCCCACAAACTTGTTTACATATATTACAGAAACTTTAATAATAAAAAAAAATAATATATTTTTTTTAAATTGTGTTATTATAATTATATATAATAAAGATAATACATGTAAAAATACCCCCCAAAAAAAGATGAGGTATAATTGCCAATGAGACAACTCTCCACAAGAGACCAAAATGACACAGATATCAACAACTATAGGTCAACATACAGCCTTCAACGATGAGGAAAGCCCATACTGCATGGTCAGCTTCAATAGGCCCCGAAATGATAATGTAAAACAATTAAAACAAGAAAACTAACGGCCTTATTTATGTACAAATAATGAACGAAAAAGAAATATGTAACACATAAACAAACGACAACATGTGAATTACATGGTATACTATCATGACTTGACTTCTTCAAGCTTGGTCCAAATTATATAAGATTCTTTAATCTCCTGGAAAACATCGCCATCCAACATATTAACCTCAGTATGGTGATGCGGCATCTTACATCCTCAAACATGGAAACTAAATGAACTTTGAACATTCAAATGTGTACATCAGTGGCTTGTTTTTCACAATATGAACTATATGGAAATAATTCTTATGTTAGAATGAAATTCAAAACAGTGTGGCTGTGGCCATTGATTGACACATTAATTCATCAATTGACTGGGACAATTTAGGTGAACGTTTGTATGTAACGACCATTGCTCACTACATGTACTTTTTAAAGACACTTAAACTATGTGGTCACCAAAGGTTCTCAACACCTTAATAAAGTAATTCGAAAAAAATAATCAGAAATAACACGATGTTTTGATTTGTATCAATTATATAAATCAAAACATAAAGGTTATTCCTGATTAATTTTTCGAATTATTTTATAATTAAAGGCGTTAAGAAACCTTGGTGACCCCACAGTTTAAGGGCATACGATACAGTTTTGATCCTGTATTTACAAGTTCATGAAAATTTGCATATAGGCTATGTTTGACCTGATTAAATCAAATATGTAATAAAAAATGTACCTTCATGTGCTACTTTTTGAGTAAAATGAGGTCGAAATTTTGTATATTTGCTCAAAATTCAGATTTGTGGCCGTAATTTCTTTTTCGAAAGAAAGACATAACTTTTTTGTTATAAAAGATAAACACAAATTGTTTTTTGTTAAATAATCGTTAATTTCTGTATTTTATAAGTATCCTAAAAAAATATGCATTTTTTAATTCAAAAATAACTCATATTTATCAAATGTTCATGAATTGAGGAAAAAACGTCATATTTTGCTGCATGTTTATCAAAATTAAAAAAAATCCTCTATTTACAGTTTTATAAAATTTGGGTCACATAATCTCCCTGCAAAATGAAACAAATTACCGTTTTGAAAAATAGGGGTCCATGAACTCGTTTTCAAATTAAATCAGTTTGATTGATAAAAATCAGTCGAAAAATGCATCTTTTCCCGATATGTCACAGTTTGACGTCGCGAAAATAACATTTTACGTTAGCAACGTCATTACCTCCCCTGTAACTGTATCGTATGCCCTTAAATTTCTATCGTAGGTACGTCGTGAACAGTGGTCGTTACAGACAAACGTTCACGTAAATTGTCCCTGTCAATGGATGAATTTAATGTGTCAATCAATGGCCACAGCCACACTGTTTTGAATTTGATTCTATATATGTATTAAAGACTAAGTGTTTTTTCTCATGCTATTATTAAAAATATAACATGTACATTTTCTATACAAGTATGCAAATTTAAAATTGGGTTTTGAATTCAGTGCTGATTTAGATATGAAATACAAATGTATTTGTTATGATAGTATGATATTTGTCCTTTCTTTATTCATTGAAATATGAAATATCGATATACAATGTGTCATATCTAATGAGACTGTATTTACAAAATATAACACATGTGTAAAAAAAAAATCAGAAAAAGAAGAGCAGCTATAAAAAAGAGATATTTAAAAAGTGGGACACCAAACATAAATAATATTTCATGGTAGAATTTTGACATCAAAATAACAAATAATAACTAATTGCAATACAAACAAAACATAACTTAATTACAATGTTAACAGAAGCTCCCATTTCGCCTTAGTTAATTCGTATGTACCTGAAAATTTTTACTAAGGTAAACTGGGATTAATTTTATATAATTATTTTGACAGCTAAGGCGAAATGAGAATAAGCCCCAACAAAACATCGATGTCTTGGCATGGCCATCGAAATCTCTTGACATGAATCCCATCGAGCACATATGGGATGAACTGAACCGCAGAGTTCGCTCCAGGCAACGCCAACCCGTTACACTGCAATAATTGTCCCAAGCATTACAACAGGAGTAGAACAACATGCCTCAGGCTACAATTTCCAAAATTGTCTTGTCTATGCGACGTAGGCTGCAAGCAGTATTTAATGCCAATGATGGACACACGAGATATTGACTTTTCAAACTGTAAACATATGATGAAACGTACTGTTATTCAAGATTTTCGATCTCATCTGTTGTTTTTGAAATTGTGCCAAAACTGTTTCTCCGCTGTACTTTATTTTTTTAGTATGCATAATTCATTGTCAGTCTTTCATACATTTGTTATTGTTAATTTTATTATAAAACCTATTTCTTGAAAATTTGATAATAAATAAGTGTGTCTTTTCTTTTGTCGCTCAGTATATTTGTGGGAAAACCATAAATATGAATTTTATAAAAACCATACGAAAACCAAAAGTATTTTCACTTTTGGTTTCGACGTTTTTCGGAAACAGATAAAAATATAACTTTTATCCTTCAAAAACGGGCGATATCTTTTTGCGCCAAAAAGTAACTCATTTGCGCCACAACTTAATTGCGCCAATACCTCTTTTGCGCCACCAAATTTTCAAAACTATAGGTATCATTTGCGCCAATAAAATTATCATCTAATTGCGCCAATTTTATATATTTTTATTCATATATAACAACTAAATGATTAACTAGGTACCAACAGCAAAAAAATTCTCTGACATTGTACACTGAAATTCCAAATTAGCCTCGCATCCTAATAAAATTATACCGCTTTCTGGATCGTTTCACAATACAAAGTCATCAACTTTGTTTATAACAACACCAATATAATTCAATATTCTGTGAAATTCTGCTCGATTTTTAGGTTAAGCCGGACGCAGTTTTCTTCTCTCTCTCTATATATATATATACACAGACTAACACACATATATATGCATATTTTAAATCTTTCTTTTCTAAATTTTCTTCTTCAATTTTGAAGATCTTTGAATTTATTATTTTTGAAGGTCGCTCTGACAACACATTTGTTGCTTTTCTTTTACACGCTGTTCTCAAAATTTGACGTTCTAATTTCTGGACACTGAGTAATGTAAAAAATATTTTAAACTGCCAAATTCTGCTATGAAATTTTAAGAAAGCGAAAATGTAATATACATTCGTGATAGTTGACTTGTATTTGCATTATAAGTACCTATTTTTGTTATCTTACATAGCTAAATCAATCTTTGAAATATCCTATGTACGGCGCTAAAATAGCTTTTCGACACAACATACAACACTAAATGACACAACACATTTATCGGCAATTCGTCTATTATCTATTTGTTAATACTGCCTAGTGTTTTCAAGTATCAACGTACTGTATTTATCACTGAAAACTGGATGGTTTAATTATTCCGCATGATATATTCAGTATCAAAAACAAAACTACCTATTATTCTATATATAACATAATTTTTAAAACAGAAAATTAAAATATTTTTACACATTACTCTTGTTTTTCACTAATTCACACATAAAAAATTATATATATACAATTTATATATCACGTTTTGTAATATGCAAAGCTAGACTACATTTCACATAAACTAATAATAATCATTATTTTTTAGATATATCTAAATAATGTAAGTAGCCCTAATATGCTTTGTGTTAATTTCCAATATGTTCGTAAAGACAAAGACAGTACCATTACTATTGTTAAGGTTCATTACCTTAACAATAATAGTAACATCCTATTATTATTTAATGTAAAATTTCAGTCTTTGCATTTTACAAAATTTAATATATATATATATATATATATATTAATTCCATATACAACTCGTCTAAACATCAACCCAACAATGTTAGATCTGTAAATTTGCTTTATATATATATATTTATATATACATTTTGTATAAATATTATTTATAAAAGAGGAGCGAAAAACTAAACGAACGTTCAATCTCACTAAGTAAAAAACAACAAAACTGACAAAGTCGTGGATAAAAAAGAAACAGATAAAAAGAAAAACAACGGAACACAAAATACAACACATAAAAATAAAGATTAAGAAACCCAAACAACACCAAAAACTGGTGTGATGATCTCAGATCCTCCAGAAGGGTAAGCATGTTCTGCTCAACATGTTGGACCCATAGTGTAGCTCAGTAAGTACACATCCAGTAATAAGTATAATTCAGTAGGTCATATTCGGGAAAATAAGAAGTGTTTGTTCTTACGACATTTGGAACATATACACTATCATCTGTGATACAGATATTCCATGCATAACGGTAAACTAATTCGTGATGGAGTTCACAAACTTACAAAGAGATGACACCAACTTCACCACTTGATCACTAGTTTCCTTGATAGAAGTAACCGATCTTGATAGGAAACACAGCCCTGTAATAACATATCAACTAGTAGATATATACTTCGTACGCAGGTGCTGCTGGAATGTTGCTACATAGAAATGGAAATTTCACAATTTGAAATCTGAAATCATCTCTTTTATAGTAAAGTTGTGTTTTCAACAGACCCTCATTGTCAATTTATATAACTATACATTACTCAGGGACGTATATATATACATTACTCAGTGACGTATATATAAGACCTTAACTTTGCTATTTTAAAGGCACTGGCTCCCCTTACGTGAAATCACGTGAATGCTAACCTTACTTACTTCAATGAGAGAATAAAAGTAGCATCGTTTTCAGGTATGGGGACATATTTTGGGGAGACAGTGCCATATTTAAAATAATAAAGTATC
This sequence comes from Mytilus edulis, assembly GCA_019925275.1. Lineage (NCBI taxonomy): Eukaryota > Metazoa > Mollusca > Bivalvia > Mytilida > Mytilidae > Mytilus > Mytilus edulis. The sequence goes on along the minus strand of CM034356.1, from coordinate 93,779,568 downwards.
AGTGAATACCAGAGTAGGATTAAAAATAAAAAAATAATAATAGAAGTACGTATACATATGTTCACAACTCAGTCAACTTCGCGATAAAATAAAAATTAGTTTGTTTTAATAATAATAATTAGAGACTTATAAAAGGTATTTGCTACTTCACCAAACACTAAGCACACAGCATTTACGATACAATTATTAAGAATGAGCAAAGAATTGTTGGACATAAATAGAATTTTTTTTTTTTTTTAGATATAATCTGGAGGAGGGTTATAATAACATTTTAAATAGGGGCGAAATGTCCAAATTTGTAACCGGAAGATGAGTCATAATAAAAAAAAAATCAACAACAAACAACATGTTACATGGTAGTGTTTAATTTCTAAATTTAAATCTAACTTTCTGATATTTTTTTGAATATGCACAAAGTGCAAATAAGTCATAAATAAATAGCACTAGTGCATATTTAAAAAAGGATTCAGATATATAACCGCATGGCAGTAATAAAAGAGGTACAGTAAATATAACGTAATCACTGGAATTTATTTGGTAAGTCTTATTTTAATGTATTTATAATTACTATAAAATTCTTTTCATAAAATTAATAATCTTTGTTTACTTCAAAAATTAATTTAAATTTTAAAAAATAACTGAGGAAAGATTCCATATGAAAAACACTTTAATTCAGCAATTAATGTTTAGCAACTTTAAGTGCTTATACACTTTATCAAATGTACAAATATAAAATTTATTAGGTGTTGTGATCACTTTTACACCATATTTAACAAACTCAGAAGTGTTTGGATAGGTTACCGAACTCGGCGAACAAGGTAGTGTTCGGATGAAATACTATTATACCAATTAAAGCAAACTGAGAAGTGTTTGGATATGTTACCGAAGTAACCGAACTGGGCGAACAAGGTAGTGTTCGGATGAAATACTATTATACCAAATTAAGCAATCTCATAAGTATTTAGATATGTTACCGAAGTTACCGAACTCGGCGAACAAGGTAGTGTTCGGATGAATTACTTTTACACCAAATTAAACAAACTCATAAGTGATTGGATAGGTTACCGAAGTTACCGAACTCGGCGAACAATGTAGTGTTCAGATGAAATACTATTATACCAAATAAAGCAAACTGAGAAGTGTTTGGATATGTTACCGAAGTTACCGAACTCGGCGAACAAGGTAGTGTTCGGATGAATTACTTTTACACCAAATTAAACAAACTCAGAAGTGTTTGGATAGGTTACCGAAGTTACCGAACTGGGCGAACAATGTAGTGTTCGGATGAAATACTATTATACAATATAAAGCATACTAATAAATGTTTGAATAGGTTACCGAAGTTACCGAACTCGGCGAACAAAGTATTGTTCAGATAGGTTACCGAAGTTACCGAAAAGACTGAATTCATTAGTGTTCGGATAGGTTACCGAAGTTACCGAACTCGGCGAACAAAGTAGTGTTCAGATAAAATATTATAATACTAAATTAAACAATTAATAAGTGTTTGTACATGTTACCGAACTCGGCGAACAGTCTGAATTCAGTAGTTTTCAGATATGTTACCGAACTCGGCGAACGTTACCGAACGTTACCGAACATTTCCCCAATCCTGTACCAGCATGATTTTTTTCTATCAATTTTAACTTTCTTGTCGCTAAAATTATTTTCTTTTGCATATTCTTTTAATATTTATTGCAATAATTAATTTTAATTAAAAAAAAAGTTTTCTTGTCGCTAAATAGTTTCTTGTCGCTTGTTGTCGCTAAAATAATTCTTGTTGTCGCTTCTTGTTGCTTGTTGACGCTTGTTGTCGCTAAAATTCTTGTTGTCGCTAATTAGTGAGACCGGTAATTTCTCAAACATATTTAAGGCCAATTCGGCCTTGACAACTGACCAATCGACCCAATGAACTACAATGCATTGTGGGCTACTACGAGTTAACTACCACTTGAAAACACGTTGAATTAGTGAATAAAATGTCAACTATAATATGGTCTGGGATTCTAAAAATAAATGTTTTTGTTCTGCTAATATGTTTATTGTAAAATATAACATGAGGCAGGCATTACCTGTGAATGGGGACGAAGTCTATGAATTATTTTTTTTGTAACTTTCATATTTTATCATATTTGTTAAAAAAAAATCAAAAAAAATCAGGTAACCCAGTGCTATGGATCAGGAAACAGTTCATATAATATGATACTCTCCTGTTGAAATATATGATAAAGCGTATTAAACATGGCAAAATCCGTCTTACATGCCGTATCACTCTCGACCAATATCATCCCTCGTAGGGCTTAAAGGCCCTTGGGCTGATATTGGTGTCTCAGGATGATACGACATATGATACGGATTTTGCCATGTATTATTCTCTATGATATCAATAATTAGTAAAGAATCCAAGATATTTCAGCGTGTGCATTCTTTGTTTTGTTTTGTTTTGTGATTTAACCTACACTTTTCATGATTTACATCAACGACCTTCCTAGTGGAATAACATCCACCATAAGACTGTTGGCCGATGACTGTGTCCAATGAAGAACACAAATAACTTAAGAAAGACATCATTCTAGAACAATGGTACGAACATGTCAAATGGAGTAAACGTCAAAAAATGTGTTGTCATGCAGTTTACATCATTAACTAACTTGACTAAGAAGAGGCTCTACCAGAACAGCATGAAAGATCAGCCTTTAGAAATTGTACACTTTTAGCCGTACCTATACGTTGAGCTCAGTGACATACTAAAGTGAATCTAACGTATCATCTGCACATAAACACAATCTATATTTTGGGGCTTTAATATCGAATCAACATATATCAACATCAATTTTCCCCTAGACCAATTACCGTCTGAAACACTCTCAGCATGGATTGTGTTCGAGCCAAAACTGGAGGCCTTCACATTCTCCCCTCAGTAGCACCAGCCTAGGTGAACCAAAATAAACCAATGAGCTTGAACTATTGTTATAGTGTAAATATGGCAGTGAATTTACAGAGGCGGATCCAGGACTTTGGATAGGTTAGGCGTAGTTTGGAGTGTTCCGCCGAGCGAAGCGATGCAAAAGGGTCCAAAATTAAACTTTGTTTGATTTCATCAAAAAATGAACTATTGGGGTTCTATGATAAACCGAATCTAACCGTGTATTTAGATTCTTAATTTTTGTTCCCGTTTTCAAATTGGTCTACATAAAGGTAGAAAGGGTCCAACATTAAACTTAGTTTGATTTTAACAAAAATTGAAATCTTGGGGTTCTTTGATATGCTGAATCTAAACATGACTTTTTTTATTTGTACTTAGTTTTTTTTTATTATGGGCCCAGTTTTCAAGTTGGTCCAAATCGGGGTCCAAAATAAAACTTTGACTTCATAAAAATTCAATATATGGGGTTCTTCAATATGCTGAATCTAACCATGTATTTAGATTTTTAATATTTAGGACCGGTTATCAAATTGGTCCACATTGAGGTCTAAAGGGTCCAAAATTGAACTTTATTTGATTTCATCAAAAATTGAATACTTGGGGTTCTTTGATCATGTTGATATGATGAATCTAACCATGTATTTAGATTTTGGATATTGAAATACCACAAAGGGATGGTAAGAATTGTCTTTGGGTGTTATGGCTCAAACCGTTAAGGAATAAGTTGCAAAAAGGGGGGGGGGGGGGGGTTTCCAAGTTAATGGGCAATTAAACTTTTAAAGTACAAAACATAATTTAAAAGCAGTGTAAGGTTGGTAATTGAAACCCATTTTAATAGATCACCTAAACTGCTCTTAAATTATGTATATTGGAAATTTGCCAAAAACTTTGTTATTAATAAATTCCATTGGAAATTTGCCAAAAACTTTGTTTTTAATAAATTCCATTGGAAATTTGCCAAAAACTTTAGTTTAATGAACTTCATTGGACATTTGCCAATATAAAATGTTGCATTGGAGTTATCTTTCTTTGTCCAGAATAGTAGTCAAATCAACTTGGATCATGACTGTATGACATTTTATATTTTATGATGTATTGAAATGAGTAGTTATTGTTGAAAACTCCATTAAAAATTTGAACTGAGATCATTTGTGCAATAAGGGAAGGGGGAGGTGAAAAAAAATTGGTGGGGTTCAATTTTTCTTATTTCAGATTTCAGAAATGAAAAAGAAAATTTCTTCAAATATCAAAGGATTAATATTCAACAGCATGGTGAATTGCTAAAAAACAAAAAAAAACATTTTAAGTTCATTAGACCACATTCATTCTGTGTCATAAACCGATGCTGTGTCAACTATTTAGTCACAATCCAAATTCAGAGCTGTATCCAGTTTGAATGTTGTGTCCATACTAGCCACAACCGTTCAGGGTTTTACCTCTGCGGTCGTATAAAGCTGCGCCCTGCGGAGCATCTGGTTATTTTTTTTGGTTAAAAAACATAAAATAAGTGAAAAATGCAGTAATTTAACTGCTTGACTTGTGACATTTATATTTTATAGTAAAAGTGTAAGGGTTGGACTTTTCTGATGCCGTATTCTTCCCATTAATTGACCATTTTAAAATGATTTGATGGATCAAAAGCTATGTACCAATATATTTGATGTGGGATTAGTGAGATAAGCTAGGGTTACACTGGTGATCAGATCAACTCGATCAAACCCGAACAAGATAGATTAAGTGATCGGGAGCAGTGGGAAAAAAATTGGTTGCTTATATAGAGAATCACTGAAGCCTGACTGGAGCGGGCCCCTCTTAGGTCAGTCAGTGGGCCCCCACTTATGAAAATTTCTGGATCCGCCACTGGGGAGACTGGTATGGCTAATTCGACAAGAACTGCGACTACTATTATTTTTTATCCTAGACCAACTCAACAAATACCCGATCTCTACTCGACCACTTTTCGATCTCTACTTGGGTATACACAAGTATACATGATTGCTAAAAAAATCCACAAAAGGGAGTGCAGATCTGATTAACTCTCATGGCTTGCTTCCGCAAGAATAAATTGTCCTTTTTTAGCTCACCTGGCCCAAAAAAAAGCTTTTCTCATCACTTGGCGTCCGTCGTCTGTCGTCAAAATCTTCTCCTCTGAAAGTACTAGGCCAAATTTAACCAAACTTGGCCACAATCATCATTGGGGTATTTAGTTTAAAAAATGTGTCTGGCCAATCAACCAAGATGGCTGCCATGGCTTAAAATAGAACATAAGGGTAAAATGCAGTTTTTGGCTTATAACTCAAAAACCAAAGCATTTAGAGCAAATCTGACAATGGTAAAATTGTTTATCAGGTCAAGATCTATCTGCCCTGATATTTTCAGATGAATCGGACAAGCCGTTGTTAGGTTGCTGCCCCTGAATTGGAAATTTTAAGGAAATTTTGCTGTTTTTGGTTATTACCTTGAATATTATTATAGATAGAGATGAACTGTAAACAGCAATAATGTTCAGCAAAGTAAGATTAACAAATAAGTCATCATGAGCTAAGTGGTCAGTTGACCCCTTTAGGAGTTATTGCCCTTTATAGTAATCTTTTAGAAAAATCTTCTCCTCTGAAACTACTGAGCCAAATTAAACCAAACTTGGCCACAATCATCCTTGGGGTATATAGTTTTAAAAATGTGTCCAGTGACTCTGCCAACTCTGGCAACTATGGCTAAAAATATCATCATTGACAAAAAAGGGTCTGATTTCAAAGCAGGGTTTGACTCTTGAAAGTGGGTTTGTAAATTAAAGTTTCAGTCAAATTCATGGTTTATATTAAATTTCCCAATTTGATGAAAATTACGCATATTTTCCCAATAAAAAAGGGTAGAGGTAGTTAAGAAAAAAGCCAACAATATCACTGATAGGGGTAAAATGCAGTTTTTGGCTTATAACTCAAAAACCAAAGCATTTAGAGCAAATTTGACAGGAAGTGAAATTGTTTATCAGGTGAATATCTGTCTGGCCTAGAATTTTCAGATGAATCGGATAACTGGTTGTTATGTTGCTGCCCTTAATTGGTAATTTTAAGAAAATTTTGCCGTTTTTTGTTATTATTTTGAATATTATTATAGTTAGAGATTAACTGTAAACAGCAATAATGCACAGCAAAGTAAGAACTTAAAATAAGTCAAACATGACCAAAATGGTCTATTGACCCCTAAGGAGTTATTGCCCTTTATAGTCAATTTTTAACAATTTTCATAAAATTTGTAAATTTTTCACTAACAATTTTCATAAAATTTGTAAATTTTTCACTAACAATTTTCATAAAATTTGTAAATTTTTCACTAACAATTTTCATAAAATTTGTTAATTTTTCACTAACATTTTCCACTGAAACTACTGGGCCAAGTTCATTATAGATAGAGATAATTGTAAGCAGCAATAATGTTTAGTAAAGTAAGATGTACAAACACATCACCATCACCAAAACACAATTTTGTCATGTGTCCTAAATGTTTAATATTCACATAGACCAAGGTGAGCGACACAGGCTCTTTAGAGCCTCTAGTTAATTTTTGTTTAAACTGTACAAAATATTAACTCCGTAAAAACGCCCTTTACAATTTATGTACAGTACTCATTTGCGAAGGGTGACAGCAAATTTTGGTTCAGGCTTTAAGGCTTCTCTGAGATATGCATAAAAACTATAATTTATGTCATTCCTGCAAAGATATTACAATTATACCTCTTAATTTTACCTCACATTTTTCTCAGGAACTACTGATTACAAGGATTTCTGAAATTTGGTTTTCAGTGTTTATAAAAGTCGGTTATACTGTGTGATGCGTTTTGAGACTCATCACTCACCAACTTGCTGTTTACCGAACACTTGCATTATTTTACACATGACATCCAAGATAAAAAAAAATCTTCACATTTTTCTCAAGAACGTCTACATTACAAGGATTTCTGACAATTTTAAAACCAGACTCAAAATTAAATCAGGGTTTATATAAGTCAGCCATACCGTGTGATGCGTTTTCAGATTCACCACTCAACAACTTCCTGTTAATCGCCCCGTGGTTTTTTTTAATTTTTTTTTTGGGGGAGGGTATCAATCAATCATCAGTGAGCAGACAGAATATGAAGGTGATTTATCCTTACCTTAACTCTGTATCTTTAACCTCCTGTTTATGAGAACCACACCAGTGTCTTCATATGATAGTCACCAGTATGTCTAACAGTAAATATGATGACTGATGGAAGTGTTTAACGACCTTGACTGGCTTTTCAGCTCTCGCACGGTCGGTCAGTAAATATATATCCGCACCTGCGTGCTTTATATATAGTGCAGTAACAGTCCAATACCATTGAATTTTTGTTTTATATACAAGTTATTTACACGGTGTTTATTTCCCGTCTCATAGTTGTTGGGCTTTTACACCTTTACGTTTTTCTTGTCCTTTTTCCACTCTTTGACAGGAAACTATATCTGGTATCACATTCTTAAATTAGATCGGCGTGACCTTGACTTTTACACAGAAAGTTCTTGTGACCCAAGCTTGGAACTTTTGACGTACCGTGTCAACGTAATATCAGTCGAATATCAAACTGAATATGGAAAAAAAATTTAGTAAGTTCCAGAATTCAAGTTGAGAACAGTTTCTCATTAATGTACTCACTTATCATGTTGCTATGTTTTACAGCTGTCTGCTCGTCCCCCTCATAACTGTGAGGGGGTTTAGTTCTGCAATTATACGTATAATACGAAGAGCTCTAGTGTAATATGATTTTTTTCTTAATATTTTAGAGTTTCTTGTTGGATTTTCTCCCTTTGTTCATGTTGAAACTGCTGAGGAAGAAGAGTTGGTACATAAACAGTTTTACAAAGTTCTTCAAGAATATAACAGAAATCCTATTCTTTGTAATGCGATGAATACTAAATTGGATTTGAGACTGCCGAAAATTAGATTTAGCTATTCTGAAGGTGCTCAAGATCAGATGGTAACCGCTAATTTCAGTGTTAAAAGATTTGGAGATATAGTAAGCCTACGGCAGTTATTGAAGGATGACAGTTTATCTAAATTTATGACAAATTTCCTAGATGGTACTGGATTAAATTTTGAACTAGGCAAGAATGTTGAAAAAAAGATTGAAATATTAGCTTATGAAATTCCATCTTCTATTGCTGAAAGTAACGACAATAGCAGGTAAATATATAAGTAATGAGGGTAGTTATGGGGGTACCTTCATGACGAATAACGGTAAAAATTCTTGCTTAATGACTTTAACGGTAATTTTTGGTACATGACGAAAAAATATGCATTTTCTTTTAGACGATAAAAAAAAATCGAATGATTTTGACGAATCACGTTATTTTTTTCCCAAAAATAACGGTAACGATAATCATTTGATACCTCTGACGAATCGCCATAAGGATATTTTGACGAATGACGGTAACATTTTTATCAATTTGACGCTAACGCTAGCCAAAAACGGCCGTTTGACGCCTGACGGTAAAGGGCATTACTACCCTCAGTAAGGGTTAGTACGAATGAGAACGGTCTGAAACGGAAAAGTACGAACCGTCACATTTCTATAATTTACTAGTTATTTATCATTTCTATATGGCAGTTAAGCGTAGATTATTTTTCGTTATTGATAAATAAAATTTATTTAACATTAAGAAATAATCTACACTTACTGCCATATAGACATGATAGAAATGATGAATAACAAGTAAATGATTAATTATTTATTTGCTTGTCTGTACGGTGTGGTATTATTCGTCTCGGACCAAAGACATGTAGTAGTTCTTGAAACATATATATAAGACTATTCTTTCAAAGTTCTTCAATGTAGCTGAATTTTCCACATACAATTCAGTCATGAGGAGCTGAAACTGGCCATGGATCGGGAAGTCAGTCAATAGTCCACCAAATACTCTGCCTCCTGTCACCTCTACCTCTGTTATCAAGTATCGCGACCCGGATCAACTTGAGTATACGGTAGAAATAGTTCTCATCAGCGGATTATTAATGAGTGAATCGGCATTATAATCAATGGCTCATACAGACACATGGACAGTCACACATTGACACATTGACACATCGACATATCGACAAATCGACACACAGGTTAGCCCCGTTGTTTTTCCGCAGTGCATACGTCACGACACGTGTCAATTCCATATTTTAAATAAAAACCGTGTCTTACCGTTAGAATAAGTATCACTCATGTCGCCAAAAATAACCCCATCCTTCATTATCCGTTGTAGTAACGTCAAACCCGTAGTCATACCATGCGTACGTATCGGATCCGTATCAGACTACGGAAACTATTTCCAGGATTATCCGTGAGATTTAATCCGTAGTGGACCCGGTGAGATGATCCGTGAATGTGTGACCTAGGGTGCTATAAACAGTTTCGTATAAAAAACTAGGGGTTATTCCCCAACTAAAAATAGACATGGAGGGAAGTCCCTTTTTATCAACATAATTGGTGAAAAAGTATCATGTTTTTTGTATTTAGTTGTAAAGATATGTTAATTAACTTCAATTAAAACAGGATAAATGATTGAAATAATTTTAAAAATTAGATTAAATATTCATGTTTTGAGGGGAGACAACACTGTAAACAGTCTGTTTTTTTTGCAATGAAAATTCATAACTTATTTGCAGCCCCTGTAGCTCTTTTCGGAGCAGGCGAACGTACCCTGAAGCGTGAATTGTTTGAAAGACCAGGTAAAAATCTATGAAATTCATACAACTTTGATAATGAAAAATGTGCAGGTATCATGTCCTCAGTGGTGTGCACATGACCTGATTTCAGGTTTTTTAAGCTTAAATTAGGCAATGTTTTTCCCAGTTTCTCTGGATAAAACTTTTTTATACTATTAAAAGTACACTTTTTTTTATTCCATTATAAACTAGAGAACATTCTGATTCCAGTTATATCTAGTTTTATACAGGTATCTTTATTAATCAGTCCACCACTAAGGGTCACTTATACATGGTCCCTCAAAATATGACGTCATAGAAAAAAACTGTTGATTGCACCCCTAGGCAAATATGTATTCAATTACGGCGTGTCATAGAAAAGGATAATACATGCGTACTTTTTTCAAATAAGTATACGTTCGGACAGTACGGGGACAATGCGCAAAGTTTTAAGAAGTTGGTCAATTATTTTAGATACAAATGTATAAAGATCAACATAACTGAAATCTCGAATTAAACAAGTAATACATGCAATTTATTATGCTCACTGAAATTAAAGTTATTGAAGTAAACATAATGTTTGAAGATTTTTTTTATAATATTTAGGAACTTTATAAAAACCGTCTATGAAAAATTCTATCAAAATTTTTTTTTATATACACATGGAAAAAAGTAAAACACCAAATTGAAATTGAAATTAAAAAAAAACTTTTTATTTTTGTGATATAATTTGGTAAAATAGAACTAGTTAAACATTATTTAAGTATCACCTGAGTTTAATCAATAAATATCGACTCGATAAGTTTTTATCTGCACATGCAGCTACTGTACCCGTAAACAGCAAAATAGATGTTTTCATCCTCATTGTTTTCAACACTTTAGATAACCAAGTTTTTAAAGTTATGTGATTGACACCTTGTAATGGGTCCTCGACAACTCTAAACTGCAGCAAGATGGCAGATTATCAGCATGAGAGAAGCAGGGATGTCGCTGAAACAACTGCACGTATTTTTGGTCATCACCATTACACTATAAGTCGTTTTGAGAATAAAAATAAGGCACTAAACGATGTTAAAGACCTTCCGAGATAAAGAAGACCCCCTATACCATTTGCTAGGGAAATCAAGCATAACAAAGGTTGGCCAGAAGGAAACCCATTGCATACAATACAATCCTAAAAAGAGAGTGGTGGGCATACAGGAGCCTTTTAACAAGAACTGTTCGAGATCGACTCATCGCTACTGGTTATCGTGCGATAAGACCATTTCGAAGACCTTTGCTTACGAACAGACACATAGTTTTCCGTATCCAATGTAGTGCAGAGCTCGCTAAAGTTGAAAATTAGCATCGTGGAGGAAGATCCATTGTTCCAATGCAATTCGGTTCATCTTCCTTGGATGGATCGTAGCCGGGATTTGAACCATATTGAGCATATATGGGACACTATTGGGCGGAACGTGCGCGAAAGGACACCCCAGTCCAAACACATCATGAAATAAACAATGCCCTTCATCAGAAATGGTTGCTGCTACCTTAGCAACAAATTAGTCGATTTTTGTCAGGAATCAGAAGACGTTTAGATGCGGTTATCCGTTTGAATGGAGGCTGCGCACAGAGTACTAATTCTTTGACGTATAACGATCAACCATGATGTGAACAGTCATCTGAAGATTAATTTTGAAATGTCTGACATTGTAAAGTTCGACTACAGTAAAAGTTGTAAAATGCATTTTTTTGTACACAAAACACTTCATTTTGTTATTAAGATTGTGGTTATATAAATCATTTTTTTTCAAACATTTTTTGTTCGTTTCAATGCCAATGTTATCATAAACTATGTTTCAATAATATTATACAAATATTTTATTATATTTCATCCAAAAAAAAAAAAGGCTGATTTTTCAAATTTTAAAAAATCAAGGTGTTGCAATACTTTTTTCCATGTGTATATATATCTGCATGCTCGATAACATTAATTCCGAGACAAAAGGGCGAAAATGCGAAGACGAAAACGCATAATAGGGGAAAAAATAATTTCCCCCGCTATTTACTTATTTGACATTTAATTCTTTCAGCCTTTTGAATCGCAACTCTGTAAATATTGCATATTTAATATGAGAACATTTGGATTTTTTAAAAGCGCTGATATGCTCTTGACCAACTCGTAAGTTATGATGTAGTTAGGCATAGAATAAAGCAGATGGTGCAGGATAGCCAAAAAAGACGGTATTCACTAAGTACCAAACTACGTGGTTGTAAGCAATTATAGGTCTAAGTACGACCGTAAACCACTGAAGACAATGAACAAGACTTATTTTGTAAATGTCAAACAATTTAAACAAGAAAGCTATTGTCCTTATTTATATGTACCAAACATAAACTAAAACAAAAATCACGGCTAGACAGCAACCAATGAATTATATTTGTTTTATCATTTCAGACTTTCAACAAATTTCACGGTTGTGAATGCACCAGATGAAAAGGTATGTGACACATAAGTGCATTTTAAGAAATGTCGTTTAAAAGTATTTTAAAAATTACTTCAAATTTCTCCTTTCTAATTGGCAAAACAGAAAGAAATCTGCCTTGATAAAATGTTAATATATCCCGCTGGGAAAATCGTGAGACGTTACTATAGAATTAAAACGACTATAAAAGTGAACTTAAATTGGTATGTTACTAAACATGAATAATTTATAATTTTCAAGCGGGGGAGGGGGAGGGGGTTTGAACCCTCAAACCCTCCTAAATCCGTTAGTGAGACGACGTCAATGAAGTAAATATATTTCTGTGTAATTTGGTCTCTTGTGAAGGGTTGTCTTATTGGCCATCATACCACATCTTCTTTTTTAATATATATATAACGTCATGCAAATTCTCATTTTTCTCTTTCTTCCACTTCATTTTTTTTCTGTATTGATTTTTTTAGCTAATTTGATCGAACATTTCATCTTATTAAAGTTATCAACTGCAGTTAAATTACTTGAAAAAATACTTATGAACATGGATTAAAAAAGGTCACATGGTTGACTTTTGATATCAATGCCAATGGATACTATCAGTTATTTTGATGTAATCAGTGGTGAAAAATTCCGTACACCTCTAATAGAATGTGCGTTATGTAATGGTAATGTCAAAATGCCAAATCAACTGTACTCGATCTCAGCCTGATCTCGGCCAGACTAGATCGACTTGATCGGATAGGGGTCGTGGGGATAGTCGGGCATTGGCCTGGTATGTACAATTTCCGTATAAAAACATCTGATTGTTTTTATATCACCGGCTGCACCGGAGGAGGCATTAAGTGTTACGCTTGTCCGTCCATGAGTACGTATACGTACATCCGAACAATTAATTTCCGTTTTCTAACTTTATTTTGTCTCAACCATATTTTATGGATCGCAATACCATAAAACACAGATCAAGTTCGAATTTGGGTGGTGTCACTTTTGCCACTCTTGAGTATGACTCTTTATAACGTTATATGCAAGCTGGGGCATTATCTGTGTCCAATGGACACTTTCCCCGTTTATTTGGTTAGATTCAGTAGTTCACAGAAGGTCTGAGTAAAATTTAATATTTAAAATATCTACATGGAAATAAAGCAGTTGGATTGTTTGGCTAGGTTGTTTGGGCTCAGATAGACAGGTTAATAGCTGGGACGTAGCTTGAATAGAGCGTAGAAAACAAACCGTGAAAAAGGGAAAGGCAGCCAAGAAAAATCTAGATGATGAAGTGGCTGACAAGGCGACCACTATGTGGGCATTATAAATAGTAATAACAAAAATACTGAAATCCGAGGAAAATTTAAAACGGAAAATCCCTAATCAAATGGCAAAATCAAAAGTATGAGAGACTTGTAGGAGCTGATCAAAAAGGACCCCAATGTTTATAGAAACTTCCTGAAAGTAGAGTAGGACGCTAATTTGTTATAGGAGTTTACTGCTATTTTCTTCAAAATGAGATTTGTCACTGGATAAGTACTTATAATGACTTATGTTAGATAGCAATATGCATAAATATTACAATCCCCTTTTCCTTGCTTTCTTACAAATTAAGCCTACTGTTTGTGTCATATATAAGTGTGTTGAAGGCCGTACATTATCTATAATGGTTTACTTTTATAAGTTGTTATTTGGATGAAGAGTTGTCTCATTGGCACTCCATACCATATCTTCCTATATTTATATATGTATGTAATCAGTATTTTCCATCCATCTGATACCAAGTAGTTGTATGGTTCAATATATTTCTTTTTGGTGTATCCATGACAACAACCTGCCTTTTTATACGACCGCAAAAAAATTTGCGGTCGTATATTGGTATCACGTCGTCGTCGTCGTCGTCACCGTCGTCCGAAGACGGATGGTTTCCGGATAATAACTTTAGTATCTTGGGATTGATTTTTGGGGTAATGGTGACTAAGGTTTAGGAATAAGGGCCCCAAAGGCCCCAAAAATAGCATTTATCTAGTGTCAGAACAATAAGTTGTGTATAAATATTTCAATTGTTCTGAAATTGTACCACAATGTTTAATACCATTAGTAGAAGGTTTAGATACATTTTAAGGGTTATTGGGCAAACAGTTTAGAAATAAAGGGGCAAAAAACAAGCATTTTTGTAGTTTCAAGTCAATAAATTGGAGTTATCTTTCTTTGTCCAGAATGGTTGTTGAATCACCTAAAACCAATGCTTTATATAATCTTGTTTGAAAATTTGAAAATTGGAGTTATCTTACTTTGTCCAGAATAGAAGTTGAATCAACTTAAATCAATGCTATATACAATATACAATGCAATATTCACTTTACTACCAACTAAAAAATTGCCCCTTTACAAGTGGAAAAAGTGAAGAATTTTTTAGTTTCTGTTCTCTTAACTTAAGTTTGTCTCAACTAGATTTAATGAAATGTGTATATAATGCTTATTACCTCTAAACTCAGTTTAAGTTCAATTTTTGGCAGTTTCACTTTTTACAGTTCTTGAGTTATGTCCCTTTATAATGTTATATGCTAGCGGGGGCATCATCTGTGTCCTTTTGGACACATTCCCCATTTTATTTTTAAGAAGTTACTATTAATTAATATAAATTTTAACCATGACTGTATGACATTTTAAATTTTAATATTTTATGGTGTATTTAAATGAGTAGTTATTGTTGCAAACTCCATTAGAAATTTGAATTGAGATCATTTTTGGAATAAGGGAAAGGGGGAAGTGAGGAAAAAATGGGGTGGGGGTCAATTTTTTTTTCTCATTTCAGATTTCAAAATTTAAAAAGAAAATTTCTACAAATATTTTTTCTTTGAGAGGATTGATATTCAACAGCATAGTGAATTGCTCAAAAGCAAAAAAAATTTAAGTTCATTAGACCACATTCAT
The DNA here is from genome assembly GCA_019925275.1 of Mytilus edulis. Classification (NCBI taxonomy): domain Eukaryota; kingdom Metazoa; phylum Mollusca; class Bivalvia; order Mytilida; family Mytilidae; genus Mytilus; species Mytilus edulis. The sequence continues at coordinate 93,764,553 of CM034356.1, read as the reverse complement.
TCTGTGTCAGAAACCTATGCTGTGTCAACTATTTAATCACAATCCAAATTCAGAGCTGTATCCAGCTTGAATGTTGTGTCCATACTTGCCCCAACCGTTCAGGGTTCGACCTCTGCGGTCGTATAAAGCTTCGCCCTGCGGAGCATCTGGTTTACTAATAATATTGCAAAAAGGGGGCAAAGATATCACATATTTCCTCAAAATTTGGCCAAAATAGAATTTCAATCCCCTTGATGATAACTTTTCTGAAACTGTTTACATACATGACATATATCTATCACAAATTCAAATAAAAATCATTTGTCTTTCGTCTCATTTTTTTAATAATTTGTAAAAAAGCGGATGAAAAAAGTGTTTGTAAACAATCGACCGTATACAGTGACATATAGTTGTTAATTTCTGTGTCATTTGTTGTCCTGTGGGGAGTTGTCTCATTGGCAATTTTACCACATCTTCTTATTCTTATACTACAAAAATTTCTGGACATACGGAAAATACGGACAGTCAAACAAAAATAGCCCATTAAACAGCTAAATTATAATATTGATGTTCTTTAAAACTGACTTTGAAGGCCAAATTAGTCATCAGCTGTCTAATTATGAATTTTAATGAATTTTAATGCACAAGTACTTTCATATTTTGAAAAATACTCTGGGGCCAAAATGCAGAATCTACTTTCCTTACGACACACCTGAGATCATCCCAAGTTTTATTGGGTTTCGTGTTGCTATGTTTTTAGTGGTTTTTTTCATGCTGTGTTATGTTCACTTCTGTTTATATTATCGTCGGCTTTCGTTTTTCGCTATGGCTGTGCCTGTTTGACCTTTGGGTTCGATTATTGGGCATCTCTTTTAAAATTTAACACCGCCTTGCAAAAGTACAGAGGCGTTCTGCACACGGAAGAATTTGTGTACAGTTAAAAATAAAATCGTGACCACCGTATATCATCGTACAGCGGATATAGGTACTAACCAAGCGGGCATGAGCGATTTTGACCTTACACGGTAACGAAAATCTTTGTTTTGTTCACACAATATCAATGTGTACCTCAATCTAAACATGATTGTTGTTTTAAGAAATGATTTGGTCGTAGGTTGATGATAAGAGATGTCTCATTAGTTTCCCAAAACAAGAACGATTACTAAAAACATGTGCAAAAACTTGTCAAAGAAGTTGGCGCTCGTTTCATCCCATATAATTTTATATGCATTGCAACTCTATTTCTGATAGAAGGCCACTGTGTGTGTGTAATAAGTATAGCTGTTTCATTAGTTGTTATTGAAATCTTTCATACATATGTTATTTTTCGATATTTTATTCCGAAAAGAGAGTTGTGTACGGTGTTTAGCTGATCACATAAATCCTTCTGTACGGTGCATAGTTAAGTTGCTGTACACCGTAACAAAAAACAGTTATTTTCATACTCGTTTATTACCCAAAAAGTTTCAAGGAATGGGTATAATCACAGGTAGGTTTATGATTTGTAACTATAACATTTGCCCTGTATTAGCTTTCTTTCAGATAAAACATGTAAATGTCTCGACAACTGTATCGAAATTGAAAGTTAGTGTTGACATTCACAACTATTTGCACATAAACAGGTTAACTGTTGTTATTAGAATATCAAAGTTGTTTTATAAATAGGAAAAAATCGATGAGGTAATTACTTTGGTGCAGAAATTTCAAATTTTGAGAAATGCACATTTAATATTGTTAAAGCAAAACGAAGATTTTCGTTACCGTGTAGGGTAAAAATCGATCATGCCCGCTTGGTTAATACCTATATCCGCTGTACTGATGATACACGGTGGTGACAATATATTTTTGCAGAAGCAAAGTTATGAGAGTTAATCAGAGCTGCACACATTTTTAGAGAATCGTGTAGCAGTCATGTATACTCGTGTATGGCCGAGTAGAGATCGAAGAGTGGTCGAATGTGGTCGCGTAGAGATCGGGTTTTGGTCGAGTTGATCTCGGATGAAAAAATATAGAAGTCGCAGTGATCATGAAGCGATCGGGCATTGGTCGAGTTAATCATGACCACATATCGTACAGGTTGTCGTTGATCGGGAAATGGTCGGATATAAGTCGAGCAAAGATCGGAATGATCGAGTACTGATCGGTAAATTATTTGTATTCCGACCAAACTCGATCTCTACACGACCCTTTCCCGATCAATTCGACCGCTACTCGATGAATTAACGATCTCTTCTCGAGTTACTGGCTTCTCGATCCTTACTCGAATGTTTTTGACATGTCAAAAACTCTCGGGTAGAAAGTCAGATCGATGACGACCAAGGTTGACCACCCCGAACATTCTTGTCGATTGAGACGGACCAGTCTCCCGATCACTTAATTTATCTTGATCGAAATTGATCGAGTTGGTCTGATCGGCAGTGTGAACCTAGCTTTACTGATGAATTACTTCTACGTTAGAAGAAATAAGTAGACATCCGACTGAACAAGAGTTGTGTCGAGCGACTTAAAGCGGGACATAGCTATCCTACAATGTATATTACGTCGCCGTCGGCGAATATTCACTTTTATAGATACTAAACTTGCTGTACTCATAAAAAAAATTAGCGACATAAAAATTTAAACTGTAACCTCTTTTCAAAAAAACCCATAAACATTGCTTGGTCAAAATGAAGCGTATTTACAAAAGTATCATCAACAAAACGCATAAAATTTATTAAAAAATCCTCTAAAAAGTCAGTGAATTGTAAGCCGTGATCTTTTCTCGTCACTTGGCGTCCGTCTCTCGACTGTCGTGTCGTCGTTCACTTTTTTTTTAAGAATTTTTAACAACTTCTAGAGAACCACTGAATGGAATGCAACCAAACATGGCATAAATGAGGTGCTGACCAAGTGTAGCTGATCCATTATCAAAGATGGCCGCCTGCGGGGGAATTTGTTTAACATAAAACGCTATGGACAATACATACAAAAGTCTTCTATAAAAGAACCACCAAAATGGAATGAAACCAAACATGAATGAATGTTCCTTGTGATTAGTTGCTGACGAAGTGTTGTTACTTTGAAGCGAATCCATCATCCAAGATGACCGCCAGCAGGGGACTTCGTTCAGAACCCTATGGACAATACATAGAAATGTTTTCTTTTAACTACTTTAATGAAATGAAACAAACCAAACATTGAATTTTCGTTCCTTATGAGGTGCTGACCAAGTGCTGTTACTTTAAAGCCGATCCATTACCCAAGATGACTGTCGGAGAGGTACTTAGTTTATAATAGGAACTTTTGTGGAATACATACGAAAGTCTTCTTTTGAAGAACCACTAAATGGAATGAAACCAAATATTGCATAAATGTTCCTTTTGAGTAGCTGACCAAGTGTTATAACTTTGCAGCAATCCATCAACCAAGATGGCTGCCAACAAGGGACTAAGTTAAACAAAGGACCCTATGGGAAATATATATACAAATGTCTTCTAGAAAACCAGCTTATGGATTAAAACAAAACATGACATGAAGGTTTCTAATGAGGTGTTGGCCAAGTGTTGTAACTTCGTAGCCAATCAATCATACAAGATAGTTCCAGCGTGGAATGTCAGTTTAAATGGCTTAGGTCATTGAAAAATGAATGTTTGTTGTCCCCATGTACAAAATTTTAAGGCCCGACAGGCAGGAACAACTCTTTATTTTATTTTTGTTTTTGTGAAAAATCAGTTTCATTCTACAGAGAATGTTGTTTTAAACCTGTAAATAATGTTTGTTTCATTCTATATTGTGGTATAATGAAATGTTCCACTGTGAGATGTTAAAGGGGCACTAGCTACGAGATATATAAAAAAATCTAATATATATATTTTTTTGCTCAATCATTAATTAAATGCAAAAAGTGAAATAATAATTCGCTTTTAACAGCCAGTTTGGTTCAATTTTGTCAAAATAAGCTAAGAAAACATTGATTATGACTTATTCACTTGCAAGTGAATAATTCGACCTCATTGACTCCGTATTCATGTTAACTTCAATTTAACCCCTTAGCTTGAGATGGATATATGTATGTGTAAAGTTATTTTAAGGAAAAGAATGTCAACATTGAAAGTGAAACAAAGGTAAATCATTTGATTTACTGATTCGATCCACAAAAAATCATTTTTATAAAGTAAAAACGATAATAAACATTTATTTTTCATCTATAATATATAATTAAATAGACCAAGAAAAATTCAACAGCACGAGTTTGCAAAATCTATTTATATCTATATTTATGTTTACATAACTTATATGGTCTTTGGGTGACTTTAGAGGTCAACTCGATGGTTAATTAGATGTCGTCTGGACTAGAATACAAACGAAATGAAGCTACATATTTTCATGCCATGCCCTCGTCTATTGTTTATTGTAGACTTTTAATAGTTTGGATACATGTTTAACATTGTTTTAAATCAAATATGAGGATTTGATTAAAATCGATGACATGAATTTGACAGCTAGTGTCAAACAATTATAAAAAAAAAATAATGTAATGATTTTATAGGGATAGTTTATGCAATATATTACCTATATTATCACAATCCTAGGCTTGAGTCAATGGTTATCTTTTAGGCCGCTTATCAAATGGGGACGTCCGATCAGGATAACAACTATATATAATATGACTGCCCAATAATCCATGGGGAATCCCGGAATTCCTTTGTATGACGTAGTAGTGTAAATGGATAACGATAAAGCCAAGTACATTTAGTTCCGAATGAACTGCTGGTATAAAACCATATTCTTAACATTCCTCCCTCTTACGTAGAAATGAACCCGTTCTGTAGAATAAAGTTATAGGTATTCCTTTTACATCTTAACACTAAATGGTACAAACGGTTTGAAGTTTGTTGCAGGGAAATTAAACCTTAATTTGAAATACAGTTGTCCGTAAATTGAAGTAGATACATATAGACTTAACGTTGGACTGTCACAAAATGACCACAATAAACTATGTACAATAACTATGTACAAAATAATTACTATTTATACACAATACCCGCCATGACTTAAATGATACTGTAGACATCTGTAGCGTTCTTGGTCGTATTATTGGCTATTTCTTCTACGCTACACAAGAAAATGTTTGTCAAATTTTTACAGTTATCCTTCATCATTAACGGTGAGCCAAAATCCTCAAACTCAGAATGTAGATACGGGGCATCTGTCTCCAATACAATATCTTTCAATTTCATGTTACACACTAGAGACCTATATTTTGGCTATTTTTGGTCATTTAGGATGAAAGGTGAAATGCCAAATTTGCAGTTTGGAAATGACGTTTTCCATTTCCGATACATCACTTCGTCTCCATTAAAACAGTGCCTGTGTTATTTAAAGTGTTTCGGCAGCAACCGAACAAGTGTATTCAAACACATCTCATCAGTACGTTCATCTCCTCTGCAATGAATAACCAACGGTAAATTTCTTTTAACTGCAATTACAATCTGTTTTTTTCAAAAAACTTTATCTGTTTTTCTACATCCCATTTCCTCCCACTGTTATCTAAACTACACTCACCGATAGCAACCACTCTATTTGCTTTTAACAGCCATTCTAGATCAGAAATCCATTCATTTAGTTTTGGTGTGTTTTCCATCTCCACAATTCGTGGGTGAATGCCGAAAGTTAGTTTAATCCTGTTATCCTTCCTAATTTTGGATCTCAAATCGCTAGACGGTCAGTTTCTGGGATAACAGCAATTGCTAATAAGATGGGAAATTTTATAATCTTTGTTGCTCCAAGTCCAAAAAAAGTGAGGTAATGAAATGGTGCCTATTTTTTTGATAGCATATTCAAATGAAAATGAGATTCCGTAAGATGTAGTGTCTCCTATACCTCAAAAACTGGTCTTAAAGATTTAATTTTCTCAACGGAAATTATGTTCTCGCACATTTCTGTTTGTTGGATCAACGAAGCCAATATTCGCCAATGTAACAAGAACGGTATACTGTATGGAGGTTGAACTTTAATATTTTTACTTCCAAATTCAAATACATTCGTGGCATTAAATATGGATAACAGTTTTAAATTTTTTTCCTGAAAAATGGGCTCTGAATGCTTGGGATAAACACAGTTTTTGTCAGCCAAATTACAGAGGTCTTGTAGCGTATCACATTCGAGTTCTTTAGAAGAAAAAACGTTCAACAAACCATTCATAAGTTTAACCCAACGTTCATTGTTTGTATTCCGAAAATTTTATATTTGTATTTTCAATGTCAGATTGATGGCATTCTGCAATATGAGCATCTAAAACACTATTCTGAGCAAATTGTTTTTTGCACTGCCAGCAATCAGTTTGCGCGGCAACATACCAAGGTAGATGCGTTTTTAACACATGCCTGCTGACATTAGTGAACATTCCCGCACACGTCGGACACTTTCTTCCCTTATTGTATCTCTTTGTACTCGCACGAATATACATTGCATCATTTTTTGGTAGTTTATCCTCAAAAGGTCCATAGTGTGGCTCAAATTCATCATCTTCATGCATAATGCAGGAATAAGTAAAAACATTGAGATGAGACATACACGATAAATATAAAAAAAATATATAAAAATATATTAAGTTTCTTTATAAGCAAAAATTATAAGCAAAAATCATAAACAAAAATTATAAGCAAAAATCATAAGCAAAATTATAAGCAAAAATTGCGAACACATTAATACATGTAGTAAAGCTTAAAAATATATTACACTTTGGCTAAATATTTCTTTTCTATGTAACAATAGTGGACACAAAACTATATTCCAATATTACATATAAATAACAAAATCATTAATCTTCGACATAGTCTGATAAGTAAGCAGGTTTTTTCCTTTGCCTCCTCCTACTTGACATATCGAATTCAACAGCAGATGCATCCATTTCATGAACATGAAGATCCTCATTGATATTCTTCTCACACATGTTTGTTAGAGCTTTATTCTCTGAAGAATTTGAATTACAGACTGTGTGAGACACCAGAGGATCTGGCGCACTCACAATAGCAGCATCACTAACGAAATGAGACATCAGAGGATCTGACGAACTCATGACATTAGTGTTTTCTTTAAATATATCTGGCAATACAATTGTCCATTCGTCCATCTTGTTGGTTTCTTCATCCATAGTTTGATCCATTAATTGATTCCTCATCCTTTTAATCAAGATTGGAAGTTCTCTGTCTTCGCAAAGTTTAATTCTGTCATGATGAATCCAAGATTCTGTTTTCCTATCCTTAATCTTGTATAATACAGATGAACGACAAGCTTTTATCAAATATGGTCCTTTCCACGGAGATTTCAATTTTGCAGACTGTCCCACCTTTGTAGCTTGATTGAGTTTATAAACGACATTTCCGACATTATACATATTTTGGTTATATTTCAAATCATATATGCCTTTTTGTCGTTCCTGTGAAGCCTTCAAATTATCCCTGGCAATGTCATGCACCCTGTTTAAATTCTCCACTAGATCTGTAATATATTGTGGAACTTCTTTTCTGTCGCCATTCCAGTTTGACGTGCCTAAAATTACATCACTTGGTTGAAAAACTTCTCTTCCCAGCATCATCATGTTAGCAGAGAATCCTGTTTGCGAGTTGCGTGTTGCTCGGACAGCTCCAACTATTTGTTGTAAAAATAAATCCCAGTTGTGTTGTTTACTTTTATATAACATCTTATTGTCTGTAGTATTGTTCTGTTATACCGTTCCACTTGTCCATTAGATGACGGATGATATGGTGTTGTTCTAGTCTTGGCTATTTGTAGTAGTTCACAGAGCTGTCTTACTAAATTTCCATCCATGTTTTTTCTTGGTCTGTGTGGAGCTCAATCGGACAACCAAATCTAGGAAAGAAATAATCCACCAGGGTTCTTGCCACAACTTCAGCTGTCTGTGTTGCAATTTGGAAGCATTCTAACCAATTTGTATACTGATCATTTACCATAAGCAAATATTTACTTTCTGTTTTTGTAACAGGAAGAGGCCCAAAAATGTCAATGTGTACTCGTTCTATTGGGAAACCAGCATGGTATTGCCCTAGCTTCTATCTGGCAGTTCGTGTTCATTTCTTGTTAAAATTACATGAAGTGCATGATTTCACATACAGTTTGCAGGATTGCGTCATGCTTAACCAATCAGCTGTTTTTTCAGTTTTTCTAATGTTTTGTATTGTCCCAAGTGACCAGACGAGACGACATCATGACATCCATGTAGAAGTTCCTTTTGCATCTGTTTTGGTGTCATGAAAAGGAGTCTTGGCGAAATAGGATCTTCCCATTTGTAAAGTAAAATATTGTCTTTTATCTGTATTTGTTGTCGTAATGACCAAAAATGTCGGACTACTTCACTACATAGTTTGAGTTCAGCTTTAGTTGGCTCATATTTATCCTCATTCCATCTCTTTAAAGTATTTAAATCAGAATCTTTCATTTGTTCTTCATGAAGTTCTACTGTCGAGTATGACGGAGTCCAATTTGTATTATATGAACCGTCGTCAACAAGTCTTCTTATGGTTAAGGGGACGACAAAATCCACTTCTTCCTCAAATGTTTGCCACTGTTTCCATGCCCTTGTGCAAAACTTGCAACCTTCACAAGGTTACTCTTCTAAATTGACATCTGGTCTGTAGTTACGGCATGCCTCATTGTCATCAGGTATTCTTGACAATCCATCGACGTTAATGTGTTTCTTTCCAGCTCTGTGTTGAATAATCATGTTATAATGAGACAGTTCTTCTATCCATCTTGCCAGTTGTCCTTCAATATTTCTAAAGTTTAGTAACCAGGTTAAACTGTCGTGGTCCGTTCTTATCACAAAAGTCCGACCTAATAGATAGTGACGAAATTGCCTAGTAAAACATATAATGGCCAATAATTCCTTTCTAGTTGTACAATAATTCCGCTGAGCCGGTGTTAAGACTTTACTTGCGAAGCTTGCTGTTCTTTCTACTCCATCTTGTATCTGGCTTAATTCTGCCCCTATAGATTTTTGTGAAGCATCTGTATCTAGAAAAAATAGATCGTCAGGTGTTGGATAACTTAATATCACTGAATTTATCAAAGCTTCTTTAAAACTTTGAAAAGACTGTGCTTGTTCTTCATTCCATGCAAATTCTGCCTTTGGACCAGTAAGTCGATGTAAAGGTTCCGCAATTTCAGGAAATTGTTCTATGTGATCACGATGGTAGTTAACGAACCCTATAAAGGATTCTACTTCTTTTCTGTTTCTTGGTGTTGGCCATTTCTTTACAGATCCTATACTGTACCGCAACTCTATCAGCGCTGACTATTTTCTCCAGACCTTCTTTTGTGTTTGCAGCAATTGACATTTGCTCGGTTTTAACTTTATGTTGTACTTCTAGAACCTCGAAAACACTTCACTTAAACTACAGATATGGTCATCAAAATCTTTGCCTAAAACCATTACATCGTCAAGATATGCTAAACATTCTTTCCAGGTCAGGCCTTGAAGAACTAGCTGAATTACTCTGCTGAATGTTGCAGGACTATAACATAGACCAAATGGAAGTTTTGTATACTGAAATCGACCGTATATAGTAACAAACCTGTCTTGTGTCTGTCTTTGTCATCTAAGTTCACCTGATAATAGCCTGAGGCCATATCAAGCGTTGACATGAAAACGATTCCTTTCAATGTGTCTAAACAGGTGTCTATGTTCGAAATCGGGAACGCGTCTTTTACAGTGACGTCATTCAACTTCCGGAAGTCTATGCAGTATCTGAGCTTCCCGTCTTTCTTCCTTACTAAGACTGGTGGTGATGCCCATTCCAAAGTAGTACTTTGGTTCTATAATTCCTTTACCTAACAATTGCTGTAAATGTTCTTCTTTCTCAAATCCCAGGGGTGTTCTTCGCATTTTCTGTTTAAAAGATGGGATCTTCCAGTATCAATCTTATGTTGGACATCTCCATTGAAAAGTCCAATATCTAGGTCATCCTTAGCGAAAATATCTTGGAACTTCAGTAATAATGTGGCTAGCTGCAATGACTGTTGGTTGTTAAAATTTGCTAGTGATCGGTTAAGTAGTTCTTATAAATATGTTGGTAGCTTCTCTCTTAGCTGGTTCAGGTCAAAGGAATGTTTTGGATCAATATCTATTTTATTCAACTTTAAGCTATTTTCATCTGTTTTCTCCATTACAAGTGTTGGATAATCGGTTGAAATTATCAACCGATTATCTATTACAATCGGTTGACAGCAACCAACCGACTATCGGTTATAATCGCATCATAATACCTTGCCCTTTTTTTTTAAATGAAATCATGCATTTAGTCTCATTGTACATGTCTAATGTGTATATTCCATATCATTGTAGAGTTTATATATTCATATTTGATCTTTTGTTTCCTTTTCATATATTCTGGCGTACTTAATTATCACGTTATAATCCTGGTACCTTTGATAACTATTTATTTAGCAGTTAAAACAAATAATTAATAAGAATCAAGATTCATATTGAACATATTTTATCTCATAATTACAACATTAATTACCAACAGTGACACTAACATTTCTAAATTTCAATGGTGTAACTCACAATACAATTTCAATATAACATAGCTGTATAAACATTTGAGTGCTTCTAATTAAGAAAAGATATATAAAGTTTTTAACTTTAAAAAATTTAAAGATTAACAGAAAAAAATAAAACAATGCATTGACATTATAATATATACAGTAAACAAAGCCAATGTCTGTTAATTCGTGTAGAATGCTTTTTTTCACTTTTTGATCATTATTTTTCTGTCAATTGTGTCATTCGTGCGTCTGAACTTATAATTGCAAGAATGCGGAATTATTACATAGTTGAATCGTATCCGATTCGTGATTCTTACATTTTTCAATATGGCGGACAAATTTCGGAAAATTTACAAAAATAAACGATGTTTGGCAAGCAGTTTGGAAAGGAATATGATGTTTTTGATACTACAAATGGATAAAACATTAATAAAAGGCAATTTGCAACACGTTATAATGAAGCAAAGAAATTAATTTGTCTAAAATCAGAATGATTTTATGTACGCTCTCGAGTGACAAGTAGAATCTATACCGGTATTGGAAGAAAGTATTTCATACAAAGTTATTAATTTTAAATAACATTCCATCAATCTGCAAATATTTATAGTTAATGCATTTGTGACGTTATTAAAGAAGGAAATTGGTTATGTCTTTAATTATAGGATGTTTGACATTGTTATTGTCATCGATCCTGATATTTTTTGTTATTATTTATTTGACTGCGCATACAAAATGCAAACCGCAAACAGACCGGAAGTTGATAAGCTTAAAGTCCGGAAACTTTAACGACAATCGATTAAACGAAATCCCAATCGGTTATCGACATCGCCAGGCCGAACCAACTGATTTCCGACTTATTCCGATCATCGGAACAACACTATCCATTACAGCATTAATCTTTAATCCTATAACAATCTGAAAATCCCTTTTCAGAGTTTTAAATTGCTCTGTTGGATTTCTTAACATTACAGGAATTTGTTTTTTACCCATACAGAGCATATTTGGAACCAACGAGGCCCTTCATGACATTGGTTGGTTGAATTACAATATCATTAATCGGTTTCTCATCTAACTCAACAATGGCGACTTTACTAGAGCCTGGTGGTATGACTGTCTTCTTTCTTTTTTTTTTTATCTTTATTGTGTATATTTTCATTTGTGGTCCTGTCTGTTTGAAGTCATGAAGGATGGGTTTTTTTCACCTTTTAGTTTGATAGAATAGTCTGTTAAATCAATAACTTCTTTTTGACTCTCAAAAAAATCTATACCTAAAATGAGATTATCTGTTATTTCAGCAACAACCATATCCCATTTTACTGTGGAACTGCCTATGTCCAAGTTTACAATTTCTGCTATTCCTGCATTTATTTCTGAACAAGCTCCAGCACCTTTAAGTACGATGTTACCTTTGATTTTGGGTTTGTAAGTTAACTGGTCAAAGAAGGTCTTATAACCGATACCTGCGCTGCTGTATCTATTACTCCAAAAGTTTCTTGCTGTTCACCACTACAGGAATATATAATATTTTGGCGTCCGAGTCTGGGATAATTGTCTTATATAAATTTACTTCAGTTTGTTTGTCTAAATAGAGAGTTTGTGGCCTTCCAGTATCACTGGATGGGTTGAAGGTCGGCCTACTGCTTCAACCCATTGGAGTTTAAAGATTCCCTGTTTACATTTGATGAGGGTGACCTTGACCTGTTTCCATATCTTTGTGGCGATCTACTCTTTGGTTTTTCACATTGTGCAATAAAATGTCCTTCCCCACAGTTAAAGCATTTATTATCTCTAATAGGACTTCTTCCTGGACTTGATAATCTTTGTGATTGTCCAAATCTATTGGTTGAATTACCCCTTTTCAAGATATCCAGAATCTGTTTGATGCTTGACTTTGTGTCCTGAACATCTTCTTCTGTCTTTTTAAGTTTTGACTCAAATTTACTTTTTACATAAGTATTACTTGCTCCTTTTCTGTACAAAGCTCTTACACTTGTTGTAGATTCATGTTCTCCATGTGAGTCATACACGTCTATTTCTGAATCAGGTTTTTTATTTCCTAAAATAACTTTTTGATTGGTAAAACCGACAAGCTGAGCCGACAAGACAATTAAACCAAATGAAAAAAAATAATAATTTGATAACAACTATGACATTAGAAGATCTGACGCACACAGTTGTATCAATAATTTATGAATTAACAAAAGAAAAATCTATTATTGATATCTGACATCAGAAGATCTGACGTTCAACGGAATATCAATGAATGAGGGAAAAAAATTTGTTGATTTGTATTAATATAAAAAAACAAAACCTGAAATAAACCAAATAGATAATCAAAAACTATCCACTAGTAGTTTGTTTTATAAGGTTATTTTTTCTTATTTTCTAGGTCTATGCAAATCTGTGTAGTTTATAACTGTGTTACAAAAAGTGGATGGGAATTTTATCACACGGAAAGTCTGATAATCACAATCTAAATATGAAACGACTAATCACTCGCGCAAATATCAACAGTACTGATAAATCAGCGCGCCATGAACTAATACAATCGCGGGAGAGAAGAAAAAAGATTTTCCTCTCGGGAAAACAAAGAAAAAAATAAATATGAGATTCGGCGGGAATAAATGTCACCGAAACCGCAGTGGAAATCAGTGAAATCGTGCCGACTTCTGACACCACTGTAATGATTTTATAGGGATAGTGTATGCAATATATTACCTTTAATATCACAATCCTAGGCTTGAGTCAATGGTTATCTTTTAGGCCGCCCATCAAAGGGGGACGTCCGATCAGGATAACAACTATAATATGACTGCCAAATAATTCATGGGGAATCCCAGAATTCCTTTGTATGACGTAGTATTGTAAATGGATAACGATAAAGCCAAGCACATTTCGTTCCGAATGAACTGCTGGTATAAACCAATATTCTTAACAATAATCTTGAACAAAAACAATAATATAAACAGAAAATTTTGTTGTAAGGTATACAGTAAAAATGGAGAATGGAAATATATTTTACAAAATTGTGTCATAGTACGAAGAAGTGAAAATTTATAAGTCAACATGACCAAAATTGTCAGTCAACCCCTTAAGGAGTTATTGCCCTTCATAGTCAATTTTAACAACTTTTTCGTCATTTTTTGTAACTTGTACAAAAATCTTCTTCTCTGAAACTACTGGGCCAAATTTAAACTAAATTGGCCACATTCATAATTGTGGTATATAGTTTTAAAAATGTGTCCGATGACCCCACATACCAAACAAAATGGCCGACAATGCTAAAATTAGAACATAGTTGTAAAATGCAGTTTTTGCTTAATATCTATGAAACTAAGACATTTAGGGCAAATCTTTCAAGATTTAAATGTCCATCAGAATAAGATCTATCCCCTCACAAATTTTCAACACCCTAAGAAGTAAAAAAAAAGCTAGATAAAATATACTTTTGAATTTATGATATATTAATGTTCAACATAAAAAGATAACACATTCAAATGGATTGACTATCATAAAGGGGCACTAGCTACGAGATATATAAAAAAATTCTAAAATATGATTTTTTTTTCAATCATTAATGAAATAGAAATAATATATCGCTATTAGCAGCCAGTATGGTTCAATTTAGTCAAAATAAGCATTGAAACATCGATAATGAATTATTCACTTGCAAGTGAATAATTCGACTTCATTGAATTTGTATTCATGTGAACTTCAATTTAACCCTTATCTAGAGATGGATACCGCATGTATTGTGCGTGTTCAGATATATAAAGGAAAAGAATGTCAACATTGAAAATCATTTGAGAGACTGATTCGATCCACAATTTTTTTTCTTGAACAGGTAAAAACGATGATTAACATATATTTTTAATCTATAATATTAAATTAAACAGACCTATAATAATCCGAATGCACAAGTCTGATATCTATATTAATTTTATGTTTATATCCCTTATGTGACAATCGGAGTTATTCGGAGGTCAACTCTATACACGAAACGAGGTTACATATTTTCGAGCCCATGTCCAGTATATTGTTTAGTTAACACTTTTTATACGACCTCAAAAAAAAATTTGCGTCATATAATGCTATCATGTCGTCTGCGTCGTCGTCGTCCGAAGACGCATTAAGTGTTCGGAAAATAACTTTAGTTTGTATGAATGGATCTCTATAAATTTTTACAAGAAGTTTCAATACCACTAAATTTTGTAGTTTTCAAACAATAACTTGTGTTTAAGTGTATGAATATCTCTGAAATCATACCACAAGTTTCCATACCATGAAGGGATGGTTAGTGTTGACTTTGGGGTGTTGTGGCTCAAAATGTTTTGGAACTAGGGCCCAAAAAAGGGGGAAGACTAGGTTTTATCTGGTCAATGGACATTTAAGACAATTCTAAAGCAGTGAGAAGGAGGTAATTCAAAAACATTTTTAACATAAAATGTGGGGTATGATTGCATTTACCTCCTTTACACTACTTGTAAAGTATATATAAAGAAATATCAGGTTTTGGACTAATTGCAAAAAAGGGGGTAGTAGTTTTCACTTTTATTGTTTTCCAAATTTCTTAAATTCCAAATTTTTGAAAAGTTTGAAAGAGAAAACTTTTTTCAATTGCACAATATTGCGCAATAGATGTTTAAGATCTTGACATTTGTTTTGTGTCAGAAACTCATATTATGTCAAAATTTGATCAGAATCCAAATTCAGAGCTGTATTTAGCCTGCATGTTGTGTCCATACTTACCCCAACTGTTCAGGGTTCGACCTCTGCGGTCGTATAAAGCTGTGCCCTGCGGAGCACCTGTTTATAATTTGGATAAATATTTTAAACTACCTTGTTATAAATCGAATATGAGTAAAATCGATGAACATGCATTTGACAGCTAGTGGGCTATAGCTATGTTTGGACAGCTGCCATTAAATGTGAATCAACTGATAATCGTTCTGAAACAAAATCTTAAAGATGCATACATTAAAAAATTACATAGTCAAATTGACTATTTGTTCAGAGGAGAATTTTATGCTCAGTTTAAAACAATGTTTGGTTTAGCAAAGTATCTTGTACAATTATAACCAATCGAAGGTGAATATATTTCTAAATTAAGATGCTGCAACGTGAAAATTCCAGTAGAACTGGGAATGTGGCAAAATATTCCGGAAGACGAGATGATATGTAATTTGTGTTCAAATGGTATTGGTTATGAATACCATTACTTATTCGTATTGTCAACGTATATTTGTAATAAAATCTTCTTAATAAAACAATATCAGAAAACATTAAATTGGATTAATATAACTGAAAGGTTTAAATTTGCTTTTATAAATATTGACGGTATTTTTAATTATCATTCTTTCAATAACAAATTCCGGGATATTTTGATAATTTACTGAACTTTCTCTTATTTGTTATGTTTTACAAAAAAAATGTACCCGGAAATATGTGTTAAATCATAGCCAAGTGTGTTAAGATGTAAATATCAGTCACAATAAACTCATGTCATGAAATTGCATTAATTCCGATTACAATTATGGCCCAAGTTCCCATGTTATAACGAGATCTTAACATCGTTCGTAACTGGGAGTTAAAATCATACCTCAGTAAAGAACATGAATATTGTCGTTTGTGAATTATTAATTGGAATGAGTGACGTAACATCGCCCACGACTCATTCCTTAATTTCTGCTTGAAATGAATAAAACGAGAAAAAGCTGACAAGAAATCTTTGGATTATTTTTTTCTAATTCGTATTTTAAAGATAACTTTATATATCTAACAAAAACCATGATAACCCTATGTCTCGTATCTAACATAAACTAAAATAACTCGCCAAGGAATTTGTTTTTTTACCGGCTGATAAGGCTGCTAATAATGTCCTTATTGTTTGGCGTAATTTTACATTGAGGTTCTGCAAACGAAATCAAGAATTCACCAACATTCCAACTGACTCCATTTTGGGAAAATGACATCTGTAACAAACAATAACATTTGGCTTTTTTACAAACAGAACCAAATACAAAGAAAGTTGCAACTTTGTTCTTGCTTCCGAAGCTTCACATGACAACTTACAAATATAAATTTATTTCCTCTTTAAGACATTGTTCAATTTCTAAACTGTCTATTCTACTTACTAGTATACTTGGTACAATCAAAAAACTAATGATAAATTGTTTAAATAAGATCTACGAATATAGTGGAATTTATTACTTTTGGAGTGTCAAAAATTCGTTGAAAGTACCTGATAAATAGCATGCTTATCTTGGTGATTTTGAATATGTTCAAAGTTTTTATTTTCTATCCTATTTACCACTTTGTCTCATTTTTTTTTTTTAAAAATCACACCTAGGGCTCTAGCGGTCAAGTTCATGTTCACCGATTAGTCTCGAATTCTCATATATATTTTATTTTACTAAAACGCATATCCAAATTACAATAAGTCTGAAAGCATATAGGTGTCACATCACCAATTACTTCCTCAAATTTGTGAAAGTAGGCCTACTCGGACAAAAAATAGTGCATTTGATGTCATTGTTTACTTAAACTAGCCAACAAATTTGCAGAAATGAAACTTTTGGTGAAAGAGAAATATATTAGGACCATTTTGAGCCCAAATTTACTTGACTATTTAGTTGACATTAAAATTTGAGGATTAATGCGCTCCATAGTATACTAATTTAAGATTTCAAGAAAACCAGGGGTTATTTTAAGTGGTACATCAGTTCGGAAGGTCTCTTCTTTCTTATATGGCTTTAAAGGTATGCTGAAAATTGGCATGAAAAAAGGTGATACCGGTACGATTCAGGACATACCTGGTTTGTAAGAGGTTAAACTTAAGATAAAAATTTTAGAAAGCTATGAAAATTGTAAAATTTGGTTGAACAGATAGGGACTTTTAATTGGTGGTCTGACACCTTTAACCCGATAGGATATATATCAGAATTTGTTTTGTAGTTTAGTCTAGACGTCATTTAATTTACCATCGAGGTGACCCTCGGATACTGCCGAATCACATAACCCGACACGTACAAGTGAATAATTCATCAGCAATATTTCTTTGTTTATCTTTACAAGATTGTACCGAATTGGCTGTTATAAACGAATTATTATTTAGTTATTTCACTCTTAACCAAACGAAATCACATGTTTGTTTCATATCTCGTAGTTGTGCCTTTTTAAAAAGTCAGAATGCGAATATATAATATTTATGATAACAGAGATAATTTTTAATTTCCTATTGTTAATCATTCATTTTTAAATGGTGACGTTCTCTTGTCACCATCTTATGGTGTTTATATATCTCAACTTATTCGATTCGCACGTGTATGTAAAAACGTATTAGGTTTTAACGAAAGAAATCAATGCATTAGTGAAAAATTATTACACTAGGGTTTTCGATATCATAAACTAGTCAAAACATATACTAAATTTTATCATCGGTACAAGGACATCATTCGTAAATAAAAAATGAACATGCAGACATCTTTTCTGTTAACATCCAATCTTTTAGGGAATTATTCTTAACAACATAAAAAAAAATGTCGGCATTCACCTCAAAAGCTAACCAAACCTTAACATATACCTTTTAAACAGACTTATTAGAAGGGATATGCAATGTAGTAACGTTACATTTATTTTAAAACCAGTTGTTGGCATGATACGGGTTTTTTCTTCTCATGTATATATTTTATTGTGATATGATACCAAACCGCTCAGGGGGAATGAGTGGGGGTGTGTATTCATATAAAAGACGATAATCTTTCAATCAGTTTTATTGAGGTCTGGAACTGACGTGTCAGTTACTGCTAGAAGTTCTTTAATAATTTATGTATTATTGTCATTTTGCTTACTAGAGGGTGGTAAAGGGTTATTTTCGTGCAACATGATTGCCGTTTTTTATTTGACGTTCAACGTGGTTTACTTTTTTTATTTGACGTTCAGTCGTGCAAGACGGGTGCCTCGTTCAACGTGTTCTGCTTATTTAATTTTACGTGCATCGTGATTTTCAAAATCTTATTTTGCGTGCTCGGTATTTTTCAAATAAAATTCAAACACTTGGCAGGGATCGTCAAGAAATACTTTTTTAAATGCCGTAACCCCATTATATCATAAATGTGTATACTAAATCCGGAATATCAAGTAAAACAAAGAGTTAATATATACAAGAAGACAGTGAATCAGTCACAAAAGGTTCAAATAAAAGTATTTATTTTTCGTGCAACGTTCATTACAGAAATTATTTCACGTTCAACGTGAAGTTATGTTTTATTTCACGTTTTTTTCGTGCAAGCACCCCCCCCCCCCCCCCCCCCCCTTTACCACCCTCTTACTAGTTTCTTTTGTAACATAATCTGACATCGGACTTTGACTTCTTTTAAACTTAGTTTTACTGTGTGTTTGTTATTCTAAATTGGCTAGAGGTATAGAGAGGGTACATCTCACTAAACATGTTTAACCACACCGCATTTTTCTGCCAGCCTCTAGCACTTGTTAGTTTTGTATGATGTTTCATTTTTAAAATTAGTTCATTTAGGTTTTTAAAATTAGTATGACGTCCATTATCACTGAAATAGGTCACATTTTTGTTTAAGGACCAACTGAAGCACGCCATCGGATGCGGAATTTTCTCGCTGTGTTGGAAGACATACTAGTGGCCTTCGTCGGTTTTCTGCTCTGTGGTCGGTCTTTTGTCGGGTTGTTGTCTCTTTAACACATTCCCAGTTTCCATTCTCAATTTTAAATGTATACTTTTCTAGACCTACTAAATAAAATGAAATAAAACATGGTATGAATGTTCCTATTGGGTGCTGACCAAGTGCTGTAACTTTGTAGGCAATCAATCATTCAAAATGGCCTCCAGCGGGGTCTTTTTATTATCATAGGACCCTGTAGGAAATACATTCAAATGGTTTCTTTAAGAGTACCACTGGATGGAATGAAACCAAACATAACCTGAATGTTTCTTATGAGGTGCTGACCAAGTTTTGTTACTTTGGAACCAATCAATTATCCAAGATGGCTGCCATTTATTGTGCAAATTCTATGCTGTGTCAAATTTTAAATCCCAATTTCTAAGTAATTTCAAGAATGAATGTAGTGTCCATAACTCTCCCAACAGTTTAGGGTTCAAACTCTGTGGTTGTATCAAGCTTCTCACAGGAGCATTTTATTTCTTTACTGTCTTCAACTATTTATCCATTAGCACTACTGTGTACCGGTAGATCATTCTGTTATATTTTTTTTGGATTTTACCGAATTCCAGTATTTTTCCCAATTCTTAACTTGTCTGTTTTCAGTTTTCTATGTATTTTTGTCCACTTACTTATAACATTTGGTATCTAATGTTACTTGTGCGTTCCTTGTCATGCGCTGTATTTACATGGATGTTTGAACTGCATGGTCTGATATTTCTTTGTGGCTTTATATAGTCTTTCTTTTTTCCCGGATTAATCTTTTATGTCTGTCTATGAAAGGCAGGTTCCATCTGGATGTTTTGTCCATTGCATTAAAGTTTGCCAGCACACCTTAGATTTTTCATCATAATATCAAATTGCGTTCTAAGTTATGTCAGTTATTGATTCAATTGAAATTTGTCTATTATCCAGATTTCCCATATATTAAGTAAACGTCTGCCGATCATTTCATGGAACAAAGCAGCAGTGATGTGATACTCGTGGTTGTCGCGTTACTCTAGCGTTTTATGATCTTCAACCGGCCACCATTGTAGCTATGGCCACTATCATAGCGAGGCTCGAATTGTGGTTTAATTTGCGCGTAGTGGATGTATAGCAGTGTCAGTTTAAGTTCCCGTCACACTATTTAGGAGAAACTGTATTGTATTTTAAGCTCCGACGGCATCAATTGGGGATTTGTTGGTCGCAAATTAAGTTTACTGGCGACGCGTTAGTGGAGACAGTAAACGGGTATTTGCGACCATCAAATCCCCAATTGATGCCGTCGGAGCTTAAAATACAATATTGTTATCTCCATTCTAATGAAACTGACAGAAAACAACGTTAAAACATGTAAATAAAATCTGTCATATGCCGTCTTGCGCTTGTGCGTACGTCCCATAGCATCAATTGTCAATTGATGTCATGTAAAAAAAGTGACGTTATCCAATCAAAACGAACGTTACAAACGTTGTTGCATTAGAATTTTTGATGTATATTTATCAATTTTAAAAATTTGCACTATATACGTTTTCATGAAAATTGGCACATATAATCTTACACCGACTTACACGATCTATGTACGCTTTCGTGTCGATCAGGCCCATATACGATTCGGCCCAAAAATGAAAAAAAAATAATATTTATAAGACAGAAAAATAAAGATAAAAATGATTCAGTTTAACTCATAAATGTTTACGAATTTTATAAAATTTAGAATAAAAGATGGACGGTAAAAAAAAGTTGCCTTTGACGAATACTATGAGACATTTACTTGAATATTTAAAAAAAATATACATATCAAGATTTAATCAAGGACGTTTAAATAACATAACTAATATACGTCCTTGATTTCATATAGAAATATGATATTATCCATTAGATTGTAAATACCCGGCCATGATGTTCCAAATTGTCATGGAAAATAACTTAACATTTGAATGCCGCCGCTGCTTTACAAAAAGTACCAATCCGATACTCATTTTAGTATTGGGGCCAGAACGACCTTGTAAACTCCGTATGCTTCTACCAAGACCTGTCCGATTGTATTACCTCAGGAATAAATGAACTTATAGTAGTGCGTGCGACTCTGAAATTGCACTGATCGTGACTGTGACATTGTTGTATCGTAAAGGCAAGCCCGTAGTAGCAGCGTTGTATTATACCTCAGTATGTTTTTTTCTGTACAAAAAGTAATGAAGTAGTTGAGCTATTTCATTCGACAGACTATTTGCCAGTCAATAGTTTCAAAGACTATTACCCCGGTTTATAGTTTCATCAACATATTTCCCGCACTTTTTCATACTTATTTTTCATTGGACAATAATGACGTCATAAACTTTTCTGCTTGAATTTTTGCGCTTGGCAACGTCAAACTGACATCGTAAATTTTCAAATCTGTTTGTGTTTGTCCTAGTTGTAATTTAATATATCACTTACCAGGAGCAATTAAAAAAGAATACGAAAATCTTCGCGACGCATTTTTAAAAGATCTAAAATATAGTAAATGTATTATATATAGGTCAGTGTACAGTACTTTACCTAGTCTAGTAGAATTTGTTTTATGTACGGGAGTTTTTCCTAGTTTTGACACTTGATTACAGTAAATGAAAGATTTATACATACGTAGTAGATGTATAGCAGTGTCAGTTTAAGTTCCTGTCACACTATTTAGGAGATAACTATAAAAAAAACTATAAAAAAAACATAGTTCATCATGTGCATGTTTGTTTGACATTTTTCTTTTCTTTCAGATGATTTATTTAGACTTTTAAGAAAATTGATTTGTTCAGTATAATAAAACACTTAATGACTGGTTATGAGGGTAATAGCAAGTGTGTTGTCCCTTTGATACTAATTATTGCCCTCGGCTTCGCCTCGAGCAATAGTTGGTATCTCAGGGACAACACACTTGCTATTACCCTCATAACCAGTCAATAGGTGTATACTATTGTCTGCCTCATGATAGTATAATCCTATCAATATCGTACAAGAAGCGTAATGAAGACGTTGTGAAATATCTTTAGTGGCGATAACATCGTAGTATTAAGATCGTACCGAAATCTTTTCCATTGGATTTCCGATGTCACCACAATTTCCAATACGATGCTTCTAAGCCAATCCTGATCTGACTACGACGTTACTACGCCCTTCATACTACGACTAGTTTTGGCCACGACTGCACTACAAATGTTTTGGACATCCTCAAAGTTGGTCGTTGACCTTCGCCGTGTCGAGAAGACAATGACGCGGCATTCTACAACGTTACCACGACCACCACGATCTCACTACGACAATTTTTCATTATTTCTCAGATCGTAGCTGGAACTTGATCCAAGTGTGTTTGGATTATAAGCCTACACACTGAAGTCAGTTTTCCGTATGGATCTTTAGTTGCGATTGTAGGTCGTAGAGAACGTAGTAGAGTTGTCATTCAGCGTGAAGGGGCCTTTACTAAAGACGAACAGTGGTGGATTAGCCATGAATTGCTATGTTGGTCAGGATAATCTTAAATTCTATGCATATTGAAAGACTAGAAATGCAAATGACCCAAACAAGAGATGTACAGATTTCTCAATTTTAACAATGGTATATTTCGCTGGATTTTGCATTGACCTTATAATTTTAAGAAAGAAAAAAAAAACAATTTTCGAAAAAAATTATGTTTTTTATTTCTTGCAGACATACAAACAAGAAGAAAAAGGCAAAGACGACAAGAAACAAATTGTCGTTTGGAAAGAACCAGTAAATAAAGGAATAGTTAAAGTGCAAAAGGTAATGTAAAAGAAAATAAACAATTAGCAAATACTAGAAGAGGGACGAAAGATACCAAAGGGACAGTCAAACTCATAAATCTAAAACAAACTGACAACGCCATGGTTAAAAATGAAAAAGACAAACAGAAAAACAATAGTACACGTGACACAACATAGAAAACTAAAGAATAAACAACACGAACCCCACCAAAAACTAGGGGTGATCTCAGGTGCTCCGGAAGGGTAAGCAGATCCTGCTCCACATGTGGCACCCGTCGTGTTGCTTAGGTAGCACTCCACAGTTAGAAAATAAAATTAAAAATGAGCCACAATTTTTTTTATCATCTCCTATTCCTGGATTTCTAATACATTAACCTAACTGTTTGTGTTGTACATGTGCATATGTATGTAATCAGTATATTTCATAGATTTGATTTTCAAAAGTTGAAAGAGTGAAAATTAATTCCTATTATGTGTATCCATGGCAACATTCTGCATTTATTTACCATAAAATATTGCAAAAAGGGGGGTGGACATGTCACATATCCCCAAAAATTTTGATCAAACTAGAATTTCAATGCCTTTGAGTGATACCTTTTTAGAAACTGATTTCATAAATCTTCCTAATGATCAAATAAAAAATGGGTGTCTTTCGCCTCATTTTTTCGTAAAATCCAATCACAAAGTTCGTGCGATAAAAAGTTGGAAATAAACATTGCAATAAATGCCGGACCAATGTATGGTAGGGACATGCAAATACGGACTGTCATACAGAAAACAGCCTATATTACATACATTACATAATCATGATGTTCATATAAACCCAATACAAAGGCTATTTTAATACTCAGCTATCCAAAAATGAATTTTATTGCACACTAGCTCTCATATTTGAAAAATCCACAGGGGCCAAAATGCGAAACTACACACCTAACTGTGGAGTGCTACCTTAAGGGAAAATTTTTCCCCTCCTGCCTCAATTTTTATTATATTTTCTGTGTTCTACTAGCTGTTACGATGAAAATGGTACCTTAGTTTTTAAAATTGGTTCAGTAATAATGATTTTATGAAGGTTAGCAGTTGATGTTGAAACGCGACAAAAAGTGATTTAAAAATAAATGCTGGATCATAGTGAAAAACTTCAAGTCTGTCTCATTTTTGGGGTAAATTTCTAAAACTTTTCCCATTATCTTATTTAAAATCATAAAATTACCTTCAAAGAGGACAAATTGTACAATTTTCAGGTATTTGAAAGCACTTATAGGTCAATTTTGCTGTAAATAGCATACCTAACCTTGGTTTAGAAGCTCTCAAGCAGGGTATAAAGTTCTAGCAGTACTGGCATCATTAAATTTAATTAATGCCAAATTATAATCTAAAATCCTGCTAAAAATGTTTATTTGATTTATTCGCATTCAAAAATATAAAGCGATACATTCTGAGGATATCATATAAAGCGCAATATTTGGTTACAATGGTGAAGCTAATTAAGTACAAATTTAAGACCGCAACATGTCTAAGTGTCAAAATGTGTATATTTGGTTGCTAAGGACAGTAAACAATAAAATAAACATAAATTGCATTCATAGCAGATTTTTTACCTTCAGCACTAAAACAAGAACACAAAAGACTAAAGATTTGTGGTAAATTTTATCTTAAAAAGTGCATTTCTGTGCTTTCTAATGTGCCATAAGGTAGCACTCCACAGTTAGAAAATAAAATTAAAAATGAGCCACAATTTTTTTTATCATCTCCTATTCCTGGATTTCTAATACATTAACCTAACTGTTTGTGTTGTACATGTGCATATGTATGTAATCAGTATATTTCATAGATTTGATTTTCAAAAGTTGAAAGAGTGAAAATTAATTCCTATTATGTGTATCCATGGCAACATTCTGCATTTATTTACCATAAAATATTGCAAAAAGGGGGGTGGACATGTCACATATCCCCCAAAAATTTTGATCAAACTAGAATTTCAATGCCTTTGAGTGATACCTTTTTAGAAACTGATTTCATAAATCTTCCTAATGATCAAATAAAAAATGGGTGTCTTTCGCCTCATTTTTTCGTAAAATCCAATCACAAAGTTCGTGCGATAAAAAGTTGGAAAATAAACATTGCAATAAATGCCGGACCAATGTATGGTAGGGACATGCAAATACGGACTGTCATACAGAAAACAGCCTATATTACATACATTACATAATCATGATGTTCATATAAACCCAATACAAAGGCTATTTTAATACTCAGCTATCCAAAAATGAATTTTATTGCACACTAGCTCTCATATTTGAAAAATCCACAGGGGCCAAAATGCGAAACTACACACCTAACTGTGGAGTGCTACCTTAAGGGAAAATTTTTCCCCTCCTGCCTCAATTTTTATTTATATTTTCTGTGTTCTACTAGCTGTTACGATGAAAATGGTACCTTATTTTTAAAATTGGTTCAGTAATAATGATTTTATGAAGGTTAGCAGTTGATGTTGAAACGCGACAAAAAGTGATTTAAAAATAAATGCTGGATCATAGTGAAAACTTCAAGTCTGTCTCATTTTTGGGGTAAATTTCTAAAACTTTTCCCATTATCTTATTTAAAATCATAAAATTACCTTCAAAGAGGACAAATTGTACAATTTTCAGGTATTTGAAAGCACTTATAGGTCAATTTTGCTGTAAATAGCATACCTAACCTTGGTTTAGAAGCTCTCAAGCAGGGTATAAAGTTCTAGCAGTACTGGCATCATTAAATTTAATTAATGCCAAATTATAATCTAAAATCCTGCTAAAAATGTTTATTTGATTTATTCGCATTCAAAAATATAAAGCGATACATTCTGAGGATA
This sequence comes from Mytilus edulis, assembly GCA_019925275.1. Classification (NCBI taxonomy): domain Eukaryota; kingdom Metazoa; phylum Mollusca; class Bivalvia; order Mytilida; family Mytilidae; genus Mytilus; species Mytilus edulis. The sequence goes on along the minus strand of CM034356.1, from coordinate 93,738,745 downwards.
TCATATAAAGCGCAATATTTGGTTACAATGGTGAAGCTAATTAAGTACAAATTTAAGACCGCAACATGTCTAAGTGTCAAAATGTGTATATTTGGTTGCTAAGGACAGTAAACAATAAAATAAACATAAATTGCATTCATAGCAGATTTTTTACCTTCAGCACTAAAACAAGAACACAAAAGACTAAAGATTTGTGGTAAATTTTATCTTAAAAAGTGCATTTCTGTGCTTTCTAATGTGCCATAAGGTAGCACTCCACAGTTAGAAAATAAAATTAAAAATGAGCCACAATTTTTTTTATCATCTCCTATTCCTGGATTTCTAATACATTAACCTAACTGTTTGTGTTGTACATGTGCATATGTATGTAATCAGTATATTTCATAGATTTGATTTTCAAAAGTTGAAAGAGTGAAAATTAATTCCTATTATGTGTATCCATGGCAACATTCTGCATTTATTTACCATAAAATATTGCAAAAAGGGGGGTGGACATGTCACATATCCCCCAAAAATTTTGATCAAACTAGAATTTCAATGCCTTTGAGTGATACCTTTTTAGAAACTGATTTCATAAATCTTCCTAATGATCAAATAAAAAATGGGTGTCTTTCGCCTCATTTTTTTCGTAAAATCCAATCACAAAGTTCGTGCGATAAAAAGTTGGAAATAAACATTGCAATAAATGCCGGACCAATGTATGGTAGGGACATGCAAATACGGACTGTCATACAGAAAACAGCCTATATTACATACATTACATAATCATGATGTTCATATAAACCCAATACAAAGGCTATTTTAATACTCAGCTATCCAAAATGAATTTTATTGCACACTAGCTCTCATATTTGAAAAATCCACAGGGGCCAAAATGCGAAACTACACACCTAACTGTGGAGTGCTACCTTAAGGGAAAATTTTTCCCCTCCTGCCTCAATTTTTATTATATTTTCTGTGTTCTACTAGCTGTTACGATGAAAATGGTACCTTAGTTTTTAAAATTGGTTCAGTAATAATGATTTTATGAAGGTTAGCAGTTGATGTTGAAACGCGACAAAAAGTGATTTAAAAATAAATGCTGGATCATAGTGAAAAACTTCAAGTCTGTCTCATTTTTGGGGTAAATTTCTAAAACTTTTCCCATTATCTTATTTAAAATCATAAAATTACCTTCAAAGAGGACAAATTGTACAATTTTCAGGTATTTGAAAGCACTTATAGGTCAATTTTGCTGTAAATAGCATACCTAACCTTGGTTTAGAAGCTCTCAAGCAGGGTATAAAGTTCTAGCAGTACTGGCATCATTAAATTTAATTAATGCCAAATTATAATCTAAAATCCTGCTAAAAATGTTTATTTGATTTATTCGCATTCAAAAATATAAAGCGATACATTCTGAGGATATCATATAAAGCGCAATATTTGGTTACAATGGTGAAGCTAATTAAGTACAAATTTAAGACCGCAACATGTCTAAGTGTCAAAATGTGTATATTTGGTTGCTAAGGACAGTAAACAATAAAATAAACATAAATTGCATTCATAGCAGATTTTTTTACCTTCAGCACTAAAACAAGAACACAAAAGACTAAAGATTTGTGGTAAATTTTATCTTAAAAAGTGCATTTCTGTGCTTTCTAATGTGCCATAAGGTAGCACTCCACAGTTAGAAAATAAAATTAAAAATGAGCCACAATTTTTTTTATCATCTCCTATTCCTGGATTTCTAATACATTAACCTAACTGTTTGTGTTGTACATGTGCATATGTATGTAATCAGTATATTTCATAGATTTGATTTTCAAAAGTTGAAAGAGTGAAAATTAATTCCTATTATGTGTATCCATGGCAACATTCTGCATTTATTTACCATAAAATATTGCAAAAAGGGGGGTGGACATGTCACATATCCCCCAAAAATTTTGATCAAACTAGAATTTCAATGCCTTTGAGTGATACCTTTTTAGAAACTGATTTCATAAATCTTCCTAATGATCAAATAAAAAATGGGTGTCTTTCGCCTCATTTTTTCGTAAAATCCAATCACAAAGTTCGTGCGATAAAAAGTTGGAAATAAACATTGCAATAAATGCCGGACCAATGTATGGTAGGGACATGCAAATACGGACTGTCATACAGAAAACAGCCTATATTACATACATTACATAATCATGATGTTCATATAAACCCAATACAAAGGCTATTTTAATACTCAGCTATCCAAAAATGAATTTTATTGCACACTAGCTCTCATATTTGAAAAATCCACAGGGGCCAAAATGCGAAACTACCCCACCTAACTGTGGAGTGCTACCTTAAGGGAAAATTTTTCCCCTCCTGCCTCAATTTTTATTATATTTTCTGTGTTCTACTAGCTGTTACGATGAAAATGGTACCTTAGTTTTTAAAATTGGTTCAGTAATAATGATTTTATGAAGGTTAGCAGTTGATGTTGAAACGCGACAAAAAGTGATTTAAAAATAAATGCTGGATCATAGTGAAAAACTTCAAGTCTGTCTCATTTTTGGGGTAAATTTCTAAAACTTTTCCCATTATCTTATTTAAAATCATAAAATTACCTTCAAAGAGGACAAATTGTACAATTTTCAGGTATTTGAAAGCACTTATAGGTCAATTTTGCTGTAAATAGCATACCTAACCTTGGTTTAGAAGCTCTCAAGCAGGGTATAAAGTTCTAGCAGTACTGGCATCATTAAATTTAATTAATGCCAAATTATAATCTAAAATCCTGCTAAAAATGTTTATTTGATTTATTCGCATTCAAAAATATAAAGCGATACATTCTGAGGATATCATATAAAGCGCAATATTTGGTTACAATGGTGAAGCTAATTAAGTACAAATTTAAGACCGCAACATGTCTAAGTGTCAAAATGTGTATATTTGGTTGCTAAGGACAGTAAACAATAAAATAAACATAAATTGCATTCATAGCAGATTTTTTACCTTCAGCACTAAAACAAGAACACAAAAGACTAAAGATTTGTGGTAAATTTTATCTTAAAAAGTGCATTTCTGTGCTTTCTAATGTGCCATAAGGTAGCACTCCACAGTTAGAAAATAAAATTAAAAATGAGCCACAATTTTTTTTATCATCTCCTATTCCTGGATTTCTAATACATTAACCTAACTGTTTGTGTTGTACATGTGCATATGTATGTAATCAGTATATTTCATAGATTTGATTTTCAAAAGTTGAAAGAGTGAAAATTAATTCCTATTATGTGTATCCATGGCAACATTCTGCATTTATTTACCATAAAATATTGCAAAAAGGGGGGTGGACATGTCACATATCCCCCAAAAATTTTGATCAAACTAGAATTTCAATGCCTTTGAGTGATACCTTTTTAGAAACTGATTTCATAAATCTTCCTAATGATCAAATAAAAAATGGGTGTCTTTCGCCTCATTTTTTCGTAAAATCCAATCACAAAGTTCGTGCGATAAAAAGTTGGAAATAAACATTGCAATAAATGCCGGACCAATGTATGGTAGGGACATGCAAATACGGACTGTCATACAGAAAACAGCCTATATTACATACATTACATAATCATGATGTTCATATAAACCCAATACAAAGGCTATTTTAATACTCAGCTATCCAAAAATGAATTTTATTGCACACTAGCTCTCATATTTGAAAAATCCACAGGGGCCAAAATGCGAAACTACACACCTAACTGTGGAGTGCTACCTTATGTGATTACAAATCCGGTAAATAGTCTAATTCGGTAGGTCACATTCATGAAAGGAAGGGATTGTAGTTACGAACGTAAGGAACATATCCGATATCATTTGTGAAACGGTTATTCCATAACGGTCAACCAACGTGATGGATTCCGTAAAATTTACAAGGGATGATTTCAACTTCACCATTTGGAACTCTTGGTTTAATAGCTTCCTTGTGAGCAGTAACCCTTTATCAAGAAAATCATGATAGGAATTGCAAGCACGGGAATATCGTATCAATTGGGAG